>OU015490.1:58182461-58186797 GCA_907164885.2 Dolomedes plantarius
GAAAGTTTTTCTAAGGGATTCATGATTGTTGCTGGTTTTTCTTATAATGACAAGTTAAAAATAAAGAGAGTGGGAAAAAATGTCAAGATTAACTCCAAATACTATCAGGAACATATTTTATCGCCAATTTTTCTGAATGAAATACCATCGCTTTTCCCACAGTGCCATTAATCTGTGAGACTCCATCAGGACAAAGCTAGCAGTCACACATCAAAATCCACTGTAAATTTCCTAAAAGAAATGGAACAAAAAACTGGTATCAAGGCCATACCCTTCACTGATATCCCTACTAAATCTCTCGATGTATCACCTATGGATTTTTGTGCTTTTGGACTTTTAAAATCTGCATTATCCAAACGTTGTCCCAAAACCCTTACAGGACTCTGGTAAGCTGTTCAGGAGGAATGGGATAGAATACCTCTTCTGACACTTCAAAACGCATTATTATCCTGGAAATTGCGGTGTCGAAAGATAGTTCAGAATAAGGGATGTCAAATTTAACATTTAAAATACAAGAATTTTATGTAATTTAGTTTTGTGAATACAATATACATCGTCTAAAGAATGTGTGAACAGCCTATATATATATATATATATATATATATATATATATATATATATGTCTCTCTGTGTATGTCTGTGTAAGTCCAGACACATAATTAAGATAATATATTCTATGCATTAATAACATGTGCTTTAGTATGATATTATGATATTATATTTGGAATAAAGGAACAGATAAAAATAATATTGTCTCATTTGTCCGAAATATTTTAACTAGTGTTACTGAACTTGTTGAATGGATATCATTTACACATGATTCAAATTTAATCACGCACGTTTCAAAATACTCCTTTCGTCGAGATTTTACTGCATAGTTAATGACAGATACTCCGTTTTCAGTTGTCTCATACCCCCGAGCTGTCAAAAATGGAATTTGTTCACTTTAAAAGACATGCCGTCGAAAGGCTTACGGCCCTCATCAACATCCTACCTGAGTGATCACCGATTACATCTGCACGTCTCGTGAGGCGAATTTTTTCTTATTATCCTCATTGTGATCTATAGTGCCTATTTGGAATCCCCAAAGAGTAGTCTGAACAGTGTAGTCGATCTGTTTCACAATTATGAGCCTAACTTTGGACACGGATAATTCCCGCTCTTCTCCTAATGATCGCTTGTACGTATTCGTCTCCATATGTATGGCTTAAGTGACATATTATTAGCGTAACGAACGAAGTCGTTATTCCTCGAAGCGCATACTTGTTAGACCTATTCATGAGTTTAATATACAGGCTTGTGGTAGCCTACTGGTGGCGCGTTGGTGCTGATGGTTCTCGGTTCGAATCCCGACTAACGCCATTAAACACCTCCGTGAAGGGCCGGATATGAACATGTTAAATCTTTAGACCGGAAAGTCCCTCTTTCAGGACAGAGAGGGTGGGAGAGGGTAAGATGATATATATATATATATATATATATATATATATATATATATATATATATATATATATATATATATATATATATATATATATGTATATATATAGGGTGATTATAATTAAATTTGAATTTTCAAAAAGCTGTAAAGATAGTACCACCGGTCAGAATGACCTAAAATTTGACTTGAATATAAACAATGAAGGGAAAGGGTATGGCATCTGAAAAAAATAATAATTCGAAATTTTAGCAATAGATGGCGCTTTATTCATCATAACGTAAAGGGATTCGGCTAACAGTGACATTTGAATCTCAATGCAACGGCTATTGTTTGAGTAGCAGGTTAAACGAACTGTACTGCTCAATGTTCATGACTGTATCGGTTTTCTGTTGATACTATGATTAAATGACTACTGATACTATGATTAAATGACTTTAAAATCATTTAGCAGTTGTGGCAATCTTAGTGGAAAGCCCATCCACCGCGATAAGATGATGATGCCACGTCGAATGGGAAAAATCAGTTTTTAATTGTCGCGAGACTTGTTGCAGAATACGGAGGAGAGCATACTGAACATTTCTTGAGCAAGTTGAAACTGGACCAATGATGGACTCTATGAGACTGCTCAACCACATCATTCCAGCACCTCAACAACGTGCATGTATGGGTTGCATAATTTTTATGCAAGATGGCGCTCCTTCACACATTGCAAATCCAGTGAAGCAGTTGCCCAGCATGCATTTCGGAAGTGATAGAATTATCAGTCGCCATTTTCCAACAGAGTAGCTGCCAAGGTTGCCTGGTCTTAATCCTTGTGATTTCTGGCTGCGGAGTTATCTGAAAAATCTTGTTTTCAGTGGTCCGATTGCCAACTTAGCTTAATTGAAGATACGCATTGCGCCACACATTCGCAACGTCACCAATGATACACACTGTTCTGGAACATGCTGTTTCTCGGGTTTACCTTGTGGCAGAAAACGGTGGACAGCATACTGAATATTTCTTGAGCAAGTCTCGCGACAATTAAAAACCGATTTTTTCCATCCGACGTGACCAGCAACTTGTCGTGGTTGATGGGCTTTCCACTAAAAGTGCCACAACTGCTGAATGACTTATAAGTCATTTTTTTAGTAAAAATCCGATACAGTCATGCACATTGAACTTTACAGTTCGTTAACCTGCAACTCAAACAATAGCCGTCGCACTGGGATTCAAATGTCACTGGTAGCCGAATCCATTTACGTTATGACGAATAAAGCGCCATCTATTGCTAAAATTTCGAACTATTTTTCCTTATTTTTAACTATTATTCCCTTTCCCCCTTCTTTGCGTCTATTCAGGTCAAATTTTAGGTTATTCTGACAAGTGATTCTTCTTTTACAGCTTTTTGAAAGTTCAACTTTAACTATAATCACTATCTATTTATCCCACCAGCTGTTGATGGTGTTCTATATATATACAGTGGCTCCCAAAAGTGTTCGTACACTTACGAATTTCAATGAAATAGGAGTCTATCCATTAATTAAAATGAATATTTCAGAATGGTTATTTAATAATAAGATCTATAATCTATTCTTAACAAAAATACATCAAATATTTTGAAAACATAGCAAAACTTTATTTTATAAAAACCAGTAATCAAAAAGTAACAAAAACTTGATCTCACAAAAGTCATCGTACACTGAAATATTTTCGGATAAATTCATAATTAAAATTATCGTCTGGCGCTTTATTTTTATTTTTGAATTGTGGTGGAATTTAAAATATCGTTTGGCTTTAATTTTTGCTTGCCTACTCCGTAATATTCTATTTATTATTTTAACATGGCTCGTAGTCGTAAAGAAAAAACAAACAGCATTCGACAATTGATTATTTTTCATTATAGTAGTGGTAAATCAGTTCCGAATATTGCTAAATAACTTAATTTATCCCATTCTATTGTGCAGTATGTGAAAAAACGCTTTAAAGAAGAAAATTGGATCGAAAACAAGGTAAGAAAAGGCCGTCCGGCAAAGTTAACAAAACGTGATCAGAGATTTATAATTAGAAAATTTGTGAAAATTTCACGTTTGAGTGCTGTAAATGTTTCTGCAGAATTCAATGAAACATTTTCTACTTCAATTTCACCTGAAATTTTTTGACGAGTTCTCAGAACAGCTGGATTACATGGGCTTTCTGCCCATAGAAAATTTTTTGTGAGTGAGAAAAACAGAAAGTTTAGGCTTCCCTTCGCACTATCAATGATAAATAAACTCCAAACCTATTGGAATAATGTCTTATTTGCCAATGAACATTTTTGGTGCTGATGGGCGTATAATTGTATGGAGAAGAAAAAAATGAGGAATTTAATCCCAAGAACTTAGCACATATCCTTGTGTGAGGGTGCATGTCAGCATCAGGACTAGGAAATTTGGTATTTATTGATGGCATAATTAATCATGCTGTTTTTATAAATATTTTAAGAGATAATTTAAAATTATCAGCTCAAAATTTGGGTATTAGAAACAACTTTGTTTTTTATAAAGATAACGATCCTAAGCACACGGCTCTCAACGTTCACATTCTCTATAATAGTTCGGTGTCTCTATAATTGTCCACAAGTTTTGAAAACACCACCTCAATCGCCAGATTTAAACCCAATAGAACATATTTGGAGAGAACTGGAGGTTCGAGTACGAAAACACGACATTCACACGAAAAGCGAGCTAAAAACAATTATGATGGAAGAATGGTTGAACATTGATGCAAAAATTACAAAAGAACTAAAGCAATCTATTCCCAGACGTTTAAAAGCTGTTGTGTATGCTAAAGGATATCCTAGTAAATATTAATTTAACGAAAAATTAGAATATTTACTAGTATGTAGAGATTTTTTACAAGTGTACGATGACTTTT
>OU015490.1:58186897-58191897 GCA_907164885.2 Dolomedes plantarius
AATTGATTTGAGTACTTGCTGTAGTTTGTTAAAAGGGAGCTTTTTAAAACATAGATCAACTGAAAAAGCTCTATTTTAAAAAGTTTTTTTTTTGTCTAACAATTATGAACTTAATATGAAACATTCGTAATAGCATAATTTGATTTATAAATTATTGGTCTTAAGTGTGCGATTAGGATTAACTTCCTAACACTATTATAAACATCGAAATTTTTTTCTGTTTCCTCCTTCTACTAAAACAATAAAAGGAATCAATTATAATGTGCACAGGACACTTTTCAAAAGTCATGCAATTGTACTTTGCTAAATAGTTTACCGTTTCTTAACTGCTCATATGAAATTAACAGAATCCTGCCGCAATTATTTTTAACTATTCTCATAAACTGATTAAAGATTTTACACAGGTTTTAAATGACACATCTCTCCTTCCTTGAGTTTTTAAAACAAACGATTCGAATGAAGTCTCGTACTGCATTCAAGCATGAGCAAACGTGTACTGCAAATTTCACTGCCAAAAAAATGTTAGTTTTCAGTGTCATCGTTTTCTATGTCTTGTGGTCTTGCTGTCATGGTAATAGTTTTAAGAACTGCACTACACACTGGTATCTAGAAATATACCTAACATTGTTATTTTTCTACAGAAGAATGACAAATTGCATCGTTCGATGTAGTTTTTAAAGCTTCTTTGTAGTCAGGATAAACACTTGTTAGAGTTATTAACACGAGAATATCACTCTTTCAGTATTAGATTAGTCAGTGCTCTATTTTCAAGTGACCCCATTTTTTGATGATCTGATCATTTGAGCAACTCTTGTTAAAAGCAACGTGCCGAAGCACAGGGTGGCAACAGCAAGTCGGATGATTGATTCTGATTTTAGTTGTTGGCAACCATGATAGTTCAAAGGAAGTTCCATATTATGAAATTCCATTAAGTATAATTTTTTTCGAAACTAAATCATCGATGATACCGAAACTTAAATAAGGAACTGTACGTGTTTGATATCAGTCGATAATGACATATAAGAGACTAAATTCCTCAATATGCAACTTTTAAAATTATGACTGAAGTGTAATGTTGGTGGTAGGAGATGATCTATAAAGCTCTTGAAAATGTGAATTTTCATATCTACCCAACAAGTGTACTGTTTAATGAGACATGTGTAAAGGTCTTAAATTTACTGAGCTATAATGTTCTTAAGGTGACTGCGTACGTTCGAAGCCAATTTTTTTAAAAATCAATTTTGTAAGGTTTTTTGGTCTTTTATGGTAAAATAGCACTTATAAATTAAAAAAATGAACAAAAACTTACCTGTAAATGCCATTTTTTTTAAAATTGGTCAATTTGATGTAATTTTTAGTGAAATTTAGCTAAAACGCCTATCACTATGCACAAAATTCTAATGCTACTATTTTAATTTCCTTCTCACATATGATACATATAACATTTATCTTCAAACTGACCTACAATCTAAGAGAAATTTTAAAATTCAAAAATAATATAGACAGTTTTATGTTCCAATATGAAAATTTTCCCCGATTTATCATTCCTTTCCTTATGAAAACAACCCTAAATAAAAAACTATTTATTATACATCAATTATTGTACGTCATTTCATTAACAATAGCATCTAAAACAGTTTCTGAAAATTTTATCAAATTATATGTATTATTATGTGAGATATCATGATAACGGTAGAGATTTGTGCTAAAAAACATAATTCTGAGAAAAACACATTTGAAGTTGTTTGTCACTTCAATTTTGTAGCAGACGATGTTTTTTTAAATAGCTATAACTCTGCTTCTAACTGATGTAGAACGAAAATCAAAACGATTTTGAAAAGAGAAAAGATTGAATTACACGATTCTTGCAAAAAATAAAATTGACCAAAATAGTCAAAAAATGACATTTTCAACGTAGACGGTCACCTTAAATATACACTGTGCAGCATAAAAATTCTAACACATATTATTATTAATAAAACTTTGCTTAACTTATCCGTGTCAATATAACATACAAAGTCGGTTTTTCTGAATGCCATACAATACAAAATTTAGAGAGAAGAACAATATTAATATTTTAAAGTCAGTAAACCATTAGTGTGTTTATATAATAACACAGCATTAGTACTAAATCTTGTTAAACATCAAAAGGGGATAAACTTTCAATGCTTACATAAAAAAAAGTTGTTACCTCTTGTTGTAAGCTATTCAAACGTACCTATTTAAAGTATTTTAATTTTAAAACTCTTAAGGGGACAGTGGACCTTAAAACCTAACTTTTTTTTGTTTAGAATGGATTTGCTTGAAATTTTAATATGTGATTAGTACCATAGATATGTAAAAGTGGTTAAAATTTAAAGATGAAATATTAATAATTTATGAATTATGAATTATTAATTATATAAAAAATTGGCCTAATTAAAAATGTTCCATGCGCATTTCTTTTGCATATAATACGGTAATTTTTATTTACATGATACCTTATAGAACTAACAATGAAACTTATTGCTTATTTTAAGCATTCATTAAAAATATAAAGAGAAAAAATAATAATAGTGAAAACACCCATTTCATTACTCAAAATACCTATAAATCGTCTTTTCAAGTACAAAATTTAGAAATTCTGAGCTACGAAACATAATTTTTTTCAATAAAATTTATTTGATATACAGTTAAGTATATAAAACTTAAATATCAAAGCAATACGATAATTAGAAATGCGCCTGGAGCAGTTTGAATATTCGTATGACATAAAAATTTTTATTTTGAGAAAAACACATTTAAAGTTATTGCTATTAGTAACCACATAATATCTAAATTAAATACCAATGCCTATAGCTAGAAAAGTAATCACAGAAATTAAAAATTCTTTTTGCAACACATTCCTACTCGTCCGTAGTTTCACAGTTCAATAAAATAAAAAAAATCAAATTTTTGGACAAATTTCACAATTTTGAAAGTTCACTGGCCCCTTAAACGGTGCTTGAAAAGAACTGATGCCTCGAAAATAAATTTTAGCGGATACAAACCCCAAAAAATTTAAACTTTGTTCATCGCCATTTTCTGCATCTGAAGAAAATTAAGGGATTTAACTATTCATTATTACTTAACTATTCGTTTAGAGTTTATATGATTATGATCCTCGCATATTCAAAATTCTCTTTCATAAAAAATTTTAGAATTGATATTTCAATAAAAAATTTCGTCCTTTAAGATACCTTAAAATCTTTTTCTAGTTTTACGCCAGATCGCTTAAAACCAGGTCTCGCTCTGCAGCGAAATTCTACGAATGATACAAACATGGGGAATTCACTTACAAGCAAGTTTCTGACTGCTTTAAAAGCCAAAATTCATGCAATGTATTGTCACATCTTTTATCGTTTAGACATCTAAAAATCAGTGTTATAATCAAACGAAATATATTTTTTTTTCAAACTTGAGAACTAACTTTTCCTTTCATCGTTGCCAAGCTATCATCATGTTGTAAGAAATGTTCTTGCTTTATTTATTTATTTTTTAATTAAAATGCAAATTGATGTAAGAATGCATACATCATCTTCCTCTGAAAATGCTTTCATTTTTTTTACCTCATATTCTGACAAAAACACATATCTGTAGTTAACTTTTCTCTAAATTTCACTTCAAAGTACCGGTATTATATGCTTGTATACGTTAAACAGAGTTTTGTTTTGCCTCTTTGCTGTCGCTAAACTATACTAGTATTTTTACTTTGAAATTGTTTCAATTGTTTGTAAAAAGACAGGCATAGTTTCTTCATAATGAACTTGAGGTGATATTCAGCCCCTTTGTAAACTACAAAAGGAAGATTTTTTCTTATAAAATTCTGGTTCTAGACTATTTGAAATTAATTAATTAATGCCGAATTTTCAATACTGAGATTACAACATTTGTTTAGTGATATAAAAAGGGAATTGAAACTTCATAAAGAAATGAAATACAGGACTTTAAAAAGAATTAACGCGAAAAATATATTCTTAAACTGAAAAATTAATTCTTACAGAATCAAATTTACACAGAGACAAAGTTGTGTAACCAATGGAACATTCTTAAATTATTTACTTACGTATCTTTATTTGTGCGTTACTTTTATCAGAAAATGGCATAAAATAATGTTTCCTATGAGAACAAAAAGTTTCGAAATAGTCTTTTGTTTAAACAAGGAAATATTTTATACTCAAAAATGTTTTTAGTTATAACCAAAAAAAAAAAAACAACCAAAAAAAAATGAGAATGTTTACGTCATTTCGCTATCGAACAACCAAAGTTTTTTTAATTCCATTTGTTTGAAATTTTATGGAAAATAAAAGCTTTAAAATAATCAAAAAAACATTTTATGCAGTACAAAATTTGTTTGAACGCCATTTTAAGCGAAAATTTTAATGGAAAGTTTACTTATGAGTCAACAAATATTTTATCTTCCTATTTCCAAATTCAGCCTGGGAAAAATATGTTTCAAAATGATCGTAAGAACCTAACATCCGAAACTGTGAGGAAAAGCTAATATTTTGCCTTCAAATAAAACAGTTCCTAACACAAGTTTTAGCTTTACGTCTAAATTGAATCAAACATTTCTCTTTTAGAATGCAGACAAATAAAAAAAAAGGCTAACGTTATTAAAGTTTTATGTCAAAATGTTTTATCTGACTTGGAATTTCCGTTTTTATAGTTTGCATTCTTTAACATGTAATAACATATTAATTAAATGGAGGAGAATTCGTCTAGGTAGGGAATCGTATTTCATATTTTTCTACTCTTTGCAGAGTAAATATATTTACGATGTGAAAAAAAAATGATATTTAAAAACAAAATAAATTTTTTGTCTTACTTAAGATAGTAGAAAAACTTCGTTTTAAAGTTTTACTCCATTTTTTTAACGACATAATTAGAGTCTTTTTTTTCTTTGTGCTTTTGAATACACAATCAGCAGTTTTATAATACCAAAATAAAGTATTAAATTCGTTTTTCTTAGCATATTTTAT
>OU015490.1:58196897-58254397 GCA_907164885.2 Dolomedes plantarius
ATGCCAGCTCAAATTATAAACGTTCAAATTTTCCAATTATAAAATTTTTCTATATTATAGAGACCCAAAATTGTGTAGATTTAATGTATCCGACCCGAAATTTTTCTCTTGGAACTTTTAGGGCTCCATTTATGCGCCTCTTCTTGAGAAGGAATTACTTGGCATCTCTAAAGTAGAAAAGAAATAGTCACCGAACTTCTAAACACAGTTTTCGAAACAATGGCAGCTGATTGTGTCAAAATACATCCAACTGTATCCAGTTATAAGTGATTTCATTTTCCTATCATTTGTTCATTTATTATGGAAATAATAAAAAAAAGTTTCATGAATTTGTTTAAAATATGCAAAGTATTTCATATATTAATTCCAGTAATAAAAGAAAAATGTTTCAATGTTATGTTTTGCTTTGATTTTTAAGCTTTAAGGACCATGACAAGTAAAAGTCGGTGCCCATTTTAGGATCAAGAAACGTGGAAGGTTGTTATAGAACAAAATCTTCAGGTTATTTTTTATCCCACGTAGTTTAAATTTAAATACAAATAATTTAAATGCATTTTCTTGATTTTTTGTAAATTGAAATTTATTATTTTAGGTCATAAATGAGAAAAGGTAATTAGCAGACCATTTTTTCTATTTTTGTTCAAATCAGTATATATATATACATATATATGCTGATATACGTATATATGCTATATATATATATACAGGTCTAAAAATACAGGGTGTTTCAAAAAGAATCACACTATTTGAAATGAGTATATTATGAAAAATATTGAACATAGAAACTCAAAATTAATTTTATATTACATGGCTAATCATCTTTTTTTTTTTACAAACCAAATTAAAGGTGCTTAATATGCCAACCTTTGGATGCACGACATATGTCTATACGGTAGGCAAATTCGTCCGAAAATTTTGCGAGCATGTCTGCATACACTGCTTCCATGGCTGTTATGCGTACACAGACAACCCGTGTCTTAGAATTGTTTATACCATCGTTTAAGTCTCTGAGAGGTAGGAACTTCAATCTACTAAGGTTTTGTCGACGAAAATCAGGCTGATCTGTTGTTACGGAATCGCACTTTGCAAAGCGTAGAACACAAAATGATTTCTGTTGTACAGTCGCCATCTTTACAAACACTGAAGTGGCGGGAGAAGGAAGGGCGTTAGCGCTACCTGTCGGCAACTGCGAGAAACTCGAAATTTCCCTCTTTTTGACTATACATTATTCGATCAAAACGGATTAAAAGATGAATAGTGAGGATTTTTTTTTAAAATCGGATGATTCTTTGATTTCTGTTGTGCAGTCTTTATCTTTACAAACACTGAAGTGGCGGGAGAATGAACAGCGTTAGCGCTACTTGTCGGCAACTGCGAGAAACTCGAGATTTCCCTCTTTTTGACTATACATTATTCGATCAAAACGGATTAAAAGATGAATAGTGAGGATTTTTTTAAAATCGGATGATTCTTTGATTTATGTTGTGCAGTCGCCATCTTTACAAACACTGAAGTGGCGGTAGAAGGAAGAGCGTTAGCACTACTTGTCGGCAACTGCGAGAAACTCGAGATTTCCCTCTTTCTGACTATACATTATTTAATCAAAACAGATTAAAAGATGAATAGTGAGGATTTTTTAACATCGGATGATTCTTTGATTTCTGTTGTGCAGTCGCCATCTTTACAAACACTGAAGTGGCGGGAGAAGGAAGAGCGTTAGCGCTACTTGTCGGCAACTGCGTAAAACTCGAGATTTCCTTCTTTTGGCCTATACATTATTCGATCAAAACGGATTAAAAGATGAATAGTTATGCATTTTTTTAAAATCGGATGATTCTTTTTGAAACGCCCTGTATTGTATTTAATTTTTGTACTTTCAATGATATTTTTAGGTCGAAAAGGAAAATTTTTAATTTCTATTTGTAAATTTATTCTGTTCTGCAAACACTTCAATAAAAAGACTTTTAAAATCTTTTCAACGAGAATGACAACTTATCTAGATTTAGTTCCCAATCATACAATTCTTTTTTATGTCATTAAGCGAGTAAATATTGCCTAATACGAAAAGGAAACTATGTGTAGATCTGAAAGTATGGTATCTTTCTCAACAAATACAATTCAGATTTTGTACATTTTTTTATACATTCATTTTCTAAACTAACATATTCAACCTTCAACGGGATTTGTATAGAAGTTATTCCGTAATTTTTATGCAAAGTTTCTACGCTACATCACATTATTTCCAAAGAAAAGTAGTCATAGAATAACTAATTAATCAATGGTGACACATGGCGCCAAGATTTTGTCCCCTTTGAACAAATGCATAACACCCCAAAATCTGATTTTGATTGAATTTCAATTCGATACCCTAAAAAGTTTTCTTGAAATTAAAACAGAACAAAAAAGTTTAAGTTTCACGACAGACTAAGTACAGAACAAACAACTGGTGTCGTGTTTGCATATAATTCGGCCTTACAAGCATACTAATCAATCAAAGTCCAATTTTCCTAAACGCTTTCATTTCCTAATCATGCAATTTCAAAGTGTCACGTATGATGAGGAACTAAGATGTAATTCAAAGTTTGCTTGCTGCCTAACTTTGCTTTCTAAAGTGTATGGCGAATATTTTATAAAGTAGCTAGCTAGATATTAACTTTCTATCCAAAACCATTTCTATGCTTAAGAAAAATAACAAATAGAAAAGGATCAGTTATCGTCGTCCTGATGTTTAGCGATGAATGTCTGTTAAGAACAAAGTGAAAAGTTTATACTGTTTAAAGTAGCATAAAATTCTATCCAAAACCATTTCTATACTTAAGAAAAATAACAAATAGAAAAGGATCAGTTATCGTCGTCCTGATGTTTAGCGATGAATGTCTGTTAAGAACAAAGTGAAAAGTTTATACTGTTTAAAGTAGCATAAAATTCTATCCAAAACCATTTCTATACTTAAGAAAAATAACAAATAGAAAAGGATCAGTTATCGTCGTCCTGATGTTTAGCGATGAATGTCTGTTAAGAACAAAGTGAAAAGTTTATACTGTTTAAAGTAGCATAAAATTCTATCCGAAACCATTTCTATACTTAAGAAAAATAACAAATAGAAAAGGATCAGTAATCGTCGTTATGATGTTTAGCGATGAATGTCTGTTAAGACCAAAATAAAAAGACCAAAATAAAATTAGCTGTTTTTAATGACAAGTAAAATGTTTTTAATGGTCTAAAAGCCTTTTTTCCCTGAAGAATAATACTTTATAGTTTTTTAGAAAGACGAAATATACCCTTTGTAAAATGTATAAAACAAATTTCACCATTTCAAATCATTATTTAGTGTTTTTTGAAACTATCGAAGAGGATATATTCATTCGTTTGGCGATTGCAAAAGCAAAGAAAAGAAAACAAGGATATTTACTCTTTGCCCTACCAAAAAAAAATAAAAAATATGTCGTGTTCTAAAATTTTTGAGAATGGCAAACTGCAAATCGATGTCCTATTTCTATATGAATAATTCGCCAGTGCAAAAATTGAAAGTATCAAACATTCGTTAATGCTAGTTAAAGTAGAAAAATTAGCACATTTTTATTCAAAACCTAACATTTACACTACTATAAACCATTTTCAAATACTTATGAGGAATATTTCGAAATATTTTAAGCTTGTCTATGCAGTGCACCTTGTCTGAAAAGCATAAAACTGTTTTCACCGTGCTTGATCATTCCCATATAGTATCCGACATCCTAATGTTTGCTTTCGCGACAAAATTTCGAGCACGAATTTCAGGCTGAAAATATTCCTCAATGCCTATGAATAATCCTTCACGGGTACTAAAATTTGCCATCGAGACACACTCAAAAGTTTCCACACCTGGTCCCTGCATTCTTCTATACAGAACTGCGCAGTACAGTCCCCAACTGCCGTAGAAGTAATTTATTTGAACTTCAGTCCCTCCCCGGGTGCCAAGAGAGAAATCCAATCATGGTCCTTAAAGGTTGTTGCATATGCTTTCATTTCAGAGTTTCATTGCGTTCCTCTTCAGTGCTGTGTGGAACCGCTTTCCATTGTTCTCGTTTTCCGTGTATCGTGGCCGACTCACGATTCTGTATCTGTAATCTCATGTGTTTACAGGGATGCGCGGGGAGGAACTGGTAATAATAGTAGATGCACTACGGATCGCCCCGAGGCACTCTGCGCACAATACCTCAATCTAAATGGTGCACATTGTAGAACATCTCACAGTATGTACAGCACACCGTCAATAAAGAGTCACTCATTTGGTGGTCTCAGCGTCTTCAATCCGCCTTCATGTCTTCTTTTTTCATAACTTTATCTTATGTGGTCTCCAAACTCGTCCGAGGTCTACCAGTGATAATAGAGGAAAGGTCAGCAATGGATGGGACCTACAGCCAACCTGAATCTTTTAAAAGCTGGGAAACGGATTCATTGAAGTTCCAACAAAATACCAAATTTGACAATTACAAAGAGGGGTATATTCAAAAAGCTCTCCTTGTCATGTTCCTTAATCACTATACCAAAAGCGAAATTTGGTAATTACCAAGTGGGGATATTCATATAGCTATCCATATGAAGTTCCTTAGTCACTATACAAAAAGCGAAATTTGACAATTACAAAATGGGTTATATTCAAAGAGCTCTCCATGTCATGTTTCTTAATCACTATACCAAAAGCGAAATTTGGCAATTCCCAAGCGGGGTATATTCATATAGCTCTCCATGCGATGTTTCTTAGTCACTATACCAAAATACCAAATTTGACAATTACAAAGCGGGTTATATTCAAAAATCTCTCCTTCTGGTGTTCCTTAATCACTATACCAAAAGCGAAATTTGGCAATTCCCAAGCGGGGTATATTCATATAGCTCTCCATGCGATGTTTCTTAGTCACTATACCAAAATACCAAATTTGACAATTACAAAGCGGGTTATATTCAAAAATCTCTCCTTCTGGTGTTCCTTAATCACTATACCAAAAGCGAAATTTGGCAATTACCAAGCGGTTTATATTCATATAGCTCTCCATGTGATGTTCCTTAGTCACTATACCAAAAGCGATATTTGACAATTACCGAACGGGGTATGTTCAAAAAGCTCTCCTTGGGATGTTCCTTAATCACTATACCAAAAGCGAAATTTGACAATTTTCGAGCGGAGTATATTCAAAGAGCCCTCCATGTGATGTTCCTTAGTCACTATACCAAAAGCGAAATTTACCAATTACCGAGTTGGTATATTCAAAAAGCTCTCCTTGCAGATCTGGCAACCTCAGTAAGAGCAAAATCCTGCAATAATCTACCGTACATAAAATAAACGACATAACACAAAACAGTATAGTAAAAAAATTGTAATAAAAGAGTTATGTATACTTACTTATAGTTTATAGGATCTCTTTAATATTATTAAATAGTTCAAAATATTTCCTTACTGTTCAGCTCATCTTGAAATTATAATATTAAACAAAAGTTATATATTTGAAATTTGTAATCATACATTTTAATGTACATCCTATTTACACTAGCAGGGACCCCAGCAGCCTATATTTTGAGTACTTCTATTTCTTTATAATGTTTGTTTGATTAATTGCAGAAAATCTTGGAATTATTGAAGCATTTACGGTAGCTGATTTTGCTCTTTTTAAAAATTCACTATCAAATTGTTCTTTATAACAGTGTCCTTGTGGGTTCTATTTTCATATTAACAAATTTTCTAAGGTTTCCCTTGACATAGATGACCAGGACTGAGTACATATTTTTGATATGTATCTTAAAATCCTCTCACACTCTGCGTTACTCTGAGGGATTGTTAAAACCAGCGTTATTTTTTTTGTTTCAGAATCCCGTAATAAAAGTGTTCATTCCGGAAAAACGGAAGATACATTAAAAATCCGGCATTGCCGGGGTAAATCCGGAAAGTGGACAGTCTGTCCTTGTGATGTTCCTTAATCACTACACCAAAAGCGAAATTTGACAATTTCTGAGCGGGGTATATTCATCAAGCTAGCCTTTTGATGTTTCTTAATTATTATATCAAAAAGAATAGTCTCTCGGATTCCTCGTCACCAGAGGATAATCTTCCACAATGACCACCCAAAAAACCGTCCAGCATTTACTTATCTTTCGTTAAAAACCAACATTCTATATCGTTCTCTAGCTATGTACAGTAGACATTAAATGGCGAAAGCCACCTGGAACATGATATGGGAATCAAATGGTCAAATACTGAATTTGACATACCAGGGAAGGAATTGTTTAAAAAATTCTGGACATGTTACATAACTACATGGAATAGTAGATTCCATATAAAGTTAAATATATATAATTTCAATAACGATTTTTAAAGAAAAATTTTGTTCACGTGAAACTGATATATAATTTAACAATGAATAAACTGCAGTTATTTTAGAGTAAGAATAAATATTCCATGAGAAAAAAATTTTCTTGAACTTCTGTAATTTAATGACTGATAAAAATTTATTAAAATAGAGGGTTCCATCCAAAATACTTCTTACGTGAGAAGAGGCCCTCTAGATCTCTACGTGTCAGAATCACTGAAATAGGAGTTGTTCTCATTATATACAGGGTGGTCATTAAAAACTTTGCCGATATATGGACCTCTAGCGGCTGTTTCGTTGAACCGATTGAGGTGAGATTTCAGATATAGTATGAGCTCGGGATTCTGTGAACGGCAACAGAGTGGCTCTCACGGTTACGGTTATAGGTACAGAAACTCGAAATTTTCGAATAGCAACGCCCACTTTTTCTCGTCGCAAAATGCTCAGCGCATGTGAAACCCCTAAATAACGTTGGAACGGTACGTTTATTACAAAAAGACGGAGGCGTTATGCACGCACAAAAAACAGCTCTGCAATCGGCCAACAAAAACACGATCGGGGCGCACGGAGGAAATTTGCATATGACAGAGGCAAGACACAAATAACTGATGACAACACAGATCGTACAAAAGAAAGCTTTTATTTGGATTTCATATTTCACACATGAGTGCCATCACAGGCCGTTCGCAGAGCTGTTTTTTTATGCGTCCATAACGCGTCCGTTGTTTTTTTTTGTGTTACACTTAACGTTCCAACGCTGTTTAGGGTTTTCGCATGCGCTGAGCATTTTTAGACGGGAAAAAGGGGACGTTGCCATTCGAAAATTGCGTGTTTCTGTACCTATAACCGTAACCGTAAGCGCCACTTGGTTGCCGTTCACCGAATCCCGAGATCATACCTCTGAATAACTATATCTGAAATCTCATTTTGATCGGTTGAACGGAACAGCCGATATAGGTCCATATATCGGCAAAGTTTTTTTTATGACCACCCTGCACATCACCCGCCAGAATGACTCTCATGGAAAATCTTTTAACCAGTCACGGAAAGATGGGCCATAAAACTGGTGTGATCTGGGATATTTAAAATAAACTATGACAAAAGCAACCCTTTGTAAGCAAAGATTGGAATAAGATGAGTCAAAAATGATATTAATTTGAACACTTTCTCATACATTAACATCCTAAATGTCATAAGAAAAGTTCAGACTGAAATAAATGGGTGAGAAAACATCCCAGGTGTCTCGTCGGAACTGTGTTTCTCGACTAGGTGCGAGTGAATATCTCCATTTTTTATCATGGTTCAGATTCTCTTTTTCAGTATCCCTGTCAGTTACCATGGAAACGGAAACACTCTCCTGGTTTTTCTTTGGTCTTTTTGCCTCTTTGTATCTCACCAAGAGATTTCATAACCGAACTATTCTGGCAAAGGCAAGACATTGTTTCGTTTTTCAAGAGAGAATCGATGTGCCCAGGAACAAAAGCAGTTTCATGACCTTACTTATGACATGTAGCAAAATGTTAAATTATTGTTTCATTTAAATTTACTTACAAAATTATATGCGGAATTAGATTTCACCCTTAGTTTGAGTAAGAGGTAAAACGTCCAGTTTGACTTCAGGCGCATCATGAAGTTGAATACCTTACCCCTTTTATCCTAGACTGCGACGTAAAGTGAACATACATGGGGAATAAAGCAATTTGACAATCAAAGGGACTAATTTATATAAGACTAGCTGAAAACCCGCGCTTCGCTACGAAGTACATTCAAATTAAATACAGCGGTAAATGTATGCAATTAATGCCAAAAAAAAATAAATATATATATTTATAATAAATGAGACGATCAATATATACAATTGATGTAAAAAAATATTTATATATATATATATTTATAAAAAAATCATAAGGAATATTTATTTTTTTTGGATAATATCCAATCGTCTGCTGCATTAGAAAGAAAAAATATTTTTTTGTCTATTTAGTTGTTACGCACGTGACGATAAATTTATTGAAAGTACCAGATAAAGAAATCACGTGATCAGCATTTAATAAATTAAATTCTAAAAATTAATCTTTAAAAATTCACCAAAAATTAGGAAATGGAGGTAAAAATTCGAAAAAAATTTCATTTTGAAGGAATTTTTATGATCTTTCTCGTGATATAAATTTTATAACCCTCAATGTATTATTTTAAATGCAAACGTAAAAAAAGTTTAAAAAACAGCTTAAAAATTTAATTTAAAAAAATCTAAGAAGAATTTTTGAAAAATCTTTCTTAGTGCACCCCTACACTATTAGAAGAATCGCCATGAAAAATTTCAGCCCTTTAGGTCCAGCCGTTTGGTCTGTGCGTTGTATGTCAGTCAGTCAGTGAATGAATGAGTCAGTTACGGAACTGTTTTATAGATATAGATTATTTAATGCGAAGCTACTGCAACAACTAACATTACACAGCAAAAGAAACTTTTTATGAAGTACAATATCGTTCCATCATAAACATATCTTTCTGTTGCCACTCATCAACAACAAAAAAGGAAAAAAAATGTCAAATCACGTGATATGCGCCTGGCACGTTATCTCTTGGAACGAATGTCAGTGAGAGCGAACAATCCTCTCCGAGATTATCCTTTTAGAATGGCATCTAGCCTAGTTGTAGCGCGTTGGTTTGGAACTGGGTGTGCTCGGTTCAAATCCCGACGAAAGCAATTTAAATACCTTCGTGTCTAGGCTGGACAAGGGCCCGTTAAATACGTAGACCCAAAAGTCATATGAGATTAGAGGCGTCGGAGAAGGCACGATACCCGTAGATATCGCCCTTTGGGGTTGCTCGATCAAAATTGAGGTGGCACAAGTCGGACTCTGATCCTTATGGTGCCACTGTAAACTGGGGCCGCACACCTCAGCACACTATCCCATATGGACCTGGTCTGGAATACTCCGGCCTTGGGGCCTAACTAACAACAGCAGAATGGCTTCAAGGATTGCCCTTTTCTGCATATGTTTGGCCCAACACAATGACAGTATTTCTGTATCCGTAAACAAGAATATATGCAAACAGAGAGATAGAAAGGAAGTTAATAAAAATGGGAAAATTATAATATATAAAAAGGTAACTATCATACAAAGTTAAATTATTTGGAGTCTCATTTCTAGTAAGGCTTCAAGAACTGGAAACCAGAGGGTCTGATTCTAATAGATTATGAGGAGCTATCAAGATATACTTCTGAGGAGCTATCAAGATAAACAGGTTTCTTTTACACATATACAGGGTTCCCACCTATATCCGTTACAGCCCCCTTAACTACTAAGCGGGGACAGCTTAGGCCATAATGTTGGTGCCTATGTATAGTAAAAAGGCTATGTGCTACTCGATGAGACAACTTACAACGCCATCTATCGACAAATTTTGGAATTCATGTTTTTATCTCAACAACGGTACAAGACACAGGAAAAAAGTTAATTACAAAATTGTTCAGCATCATTGGCTCAGTAAGAAAAGACACCTTGAGCACATTAATACTGAAAACAGAATGTAAAAAATGAATTTTTTTTTAATTGTTTCATTTGAAATCTCCTCCTGCACCCCAAGGTATAACATGAGGCTTACAGAAGTAAGTGAAAAACACAAGACAAGAAAAAATTAAACATTTAAATTTTATAAAAAAAGTCGTGAAACGAGAGCGAAGCTCGAAAAAACCAGAGAATCCAGTCCAGAGTGCAAATGTGTATAGTGGCTAATGGAGAGTATTTTCAGCAACATGAATAAATGATCCTTAACATAGGAAAGTTTCTCAGTTTCTTCTTTCCCCTCTGTATGACATGACCTCTGTATGTCATGACATGGCTCTGTATGACATGCCCCAGAGTATGACAGAGTCATACTCTGTATGACTCTGTATTAATTTTCGAAATCGTGATCAAGCAAATGTTCATTTTCTACATTCTGTTTTAAGTATTAATGTGTGCAAGGTGTCTTTTCTTATTAAATAGATAATGCTGAACAACTTTGTGATTGAGTTTTTTCCGGTATCTCAAACCGTTTTTGAAATAAAAACGCTAATTCCAAAATGTGCCGATAGATGGCATTGTAAGTTGTCTTATCGAGTAGCGCATAGCCTTTTTACTATACCTAGACACCAATTTTATGTCCTAAGCTGTCACCGTTTAGATGTTAAGGGGGGGTGGGGGTAACGGATATAGGAGCGAACCTTGTATACAGTGACTCCATAATCTGATTACACACCAACTTTCTCCTAGATAAATTTGGATTTTTGAGCAAATAATCAATTCCAAGGCTGTATAATCTTTATTTTTATTTATGGAGCAAGCAAATCATTCAATTTACAATAGTTATGATTTTCGATGAGATTTAACTTTCTGTGATAGTTTCATCACAAATTTACTTACATTAGTACAGGTTTATTTTTCAGGTCTCATAATAACTTCTGTAATTTCAATTTGAACTACAAGAAAATTATAAGTGGATAGTGGACTTTCAACTTACCAAAAACTAAACAAAAATTGGAATTTTCTTTTGGGTGTATTAATAATTTTAAAATATGTAAATATTAGAATAAAATGCATCTAAAATATGTAGTGAAAAGTAAAATTAAAAATTTGGTGGCTTTAGAAAAGTAAATATTAAAGGTAGATGAAAAAAAATATCTTTTAAATGGCTTTTTCTTAAAATGAGTCATTTCCAGATTTGCAAGCCTTTGAAGTGATCCTTGCGTCATAATTTTCGACGAAATTATATAAAATTTATAATAAAAACTGATCTAATACATTAAAATAAAGTTATGTATTCATTTCAGGTTTCGGAATCATTGAGATTAAATACCAAAATTTAACTTAAGTGTAGAAAAGTACAAACATTTTATGAAAATTCAGAGTACGAGCATATTAACATTTCCTAAAAATTAACTATTCCACGTAAGTACAAAGTAATACATAACTCTGTTCAAAATGTATTTATAAGAAATATAAGTGCAAAATTACGGGGAGAAGTTAAAAATTGGATCGCAAGGAGCATTTTAAAATACATAATAAAAATTTCAATTTTTTAAATATGAAAATTTATAATGTGTTTGATATAGTTATACTTTAAGCTTTAGATTACGGGACCCATTTTTCCAATTTCCTCTTTAGAACGGGAAATTTCATACCCCCTTTGTAAGAACGACCACTAAGCAGGTTATATATAAATATATATATATATATATATATATATATATATATATATATATATATGTATAATACTAGCTGAAAACCCTCATTCCGCTATGGAGTACATTCAGATTAAATACAACGGTCAATGCATGCAATTAATGCCAAAATAAATAAATAAATATATATATATATATATATATATATATAATAAATACGACGATCAATATATACAATTGATGTAAAAAAAATTATATATTTATAAAAAAAATCGTGAGGGATATTTTTATAGACAAAATAATGTAGAAACAAATATTCAAATTAAATCTAATAGGACATATTAAAGACTATAGTACAGTTAATATAGTACAGTTCGAAGAACATATCTCTTACTATATTTTAATATTTTATACGAAGGGGGATAGTCTGCCACATTAGCAAGAAAAAAAAATATTCTTTGTCTATTACGTTGTTATGCGCGTGATGATAAATTTATTTAAAGTACCAGAGAAAGAAATCACGTGATCAGCATTTAATAAATTAAATTCTAAAGATTAATCTTTGAAAATTCACCAAAAATCAGACAATGAATGTAAAGATTGGAAAAATATTTCATTTTAAAGGAATTTTTATGATCTTTCTCGTGATATAAATTTTATAACCCTCAGATTGTTATTTTAAATGCAAACTTAAAAAAAGTTACTAAAACAGCTTAAAAATTTAATTTTAACAAATCTAAGAAGAATTTTTCAAAAATCTTTCTCAGTGCTCCCCTACTCTAAAAGATGAATCGCCATGCAAAATGTCAGCCCTTTAGGTCCAGCGGTTTGGTCTGTGTGTTGTATGTCAGTCAGTCAATCAGTCAGTCAGTCAGTCAGTCAGCTACGGAACTGTTATGTATATACTAGCTGTTATATATATACTAGCTGTTATATATATACTAACTGTTATATATATACTAGCCGCTGAGCGACCAGCATGGTCGCTTTTAGTTTTATATTGTCTTTTGAAAACAACTCAACTGAAAGTAACAAATATAAGGAATGTTGCCATTACCTGTCATCATAAATATACGTTGTTAAAGGGTATTCTCTATAAGGCTGATTCTAAAACATCGTGATTAAAAATATGTGAATTTCCTTTACTTAAGAACAAAAAGTTAAAGATAAGACTGAGAAACCCAACACCAATGATTTTAAAAATTACATCCCTCTTTGTATGTACAATTTTTCAAAATTAAGATATCTACACTTTATCATTACATCAAATAAAAAATTGTTCGGAAATGCTTTTCACTTAAAAAGATGGAGTAAAAATTCAGCAAGTACTAAAATATAGTGTGGGTTACATCACTCTCTGTATGTACTATTGTTCACAATTCAGATATCTACACTTAATCATATCAAATAATAAATTGTTGGGGAAATTTCTTCACTTATAAAAACGGAGTAAAATTTCATCAAGTACTGAAAAAAGTGTAGAAAATTAACTACCACTGGCTCTCGGTTGCTATGCCGGCGACGGTTAAGCCTAACATCGCGATCATTTATGCTCTCTCTTTCACGCCTCACTCTTAATGAATTATTTCTTCTTCGCTTTCTTTCTTGAGACAGTTCCCAAATTTCACTTATCACGATCGTGCAGCTCGCTTTCGAGCATTCCTGATTTCAGTGCATAAATCCCTGTTGACACGTGGTTGAAAATTACATTTAATGTTTATATCTGGTAGTTGCAGCCGTTGCCATTCGGAGTGTAGAAATATCGTTGATTTTTGTGCCGCATACCTACGCGTTATATATATATATATATATATATATATATATGTGTGTGTGTGTGTGAGTGTATTCATTCTTGGGCCTGTATTCTTGTGATACATGCTATCCCACTCCATAAGGAAAAGGTTAATTAATAAGCACTCATGGACAAAAAAATTAGCGCACCAAGAATGAGTCGTCAAAATGAAACGAAATTTTACATACGTAATGACTACTTTGATATAAGTAAATGATAAGAAAATCAAAGAAAAAGGATAATTTATTTCACAGGAAAATGCAAAAGAACGGAGGATTTAATACTCCGTTGGACCCCCTCTAGCGCGAATGCACGATGCGATACGATCGGGCATTCGCGCCGACATCATACAGAACTTGTATGATGCGAACCCGAGTCATACAAGTTCTGTATGATGTCTTGAGACATTTCGTTCCATATTTGCTGTGACCTTGCCTCTAGTTCGTTCAAACTCGTGGGATGCCCAACTCGTCGTCCAAAATGATCCCAGATATGCTCGATTGGAGACAAATCTGGGGATCGGGCAGGCCAAGGAAGAGTAGTAACAGTGCGGAGACAGTCTTGTGACACCCTTGCCGTATGAGGCCGAGCATTGTCTTGTTGAAAAATGGCTCCTGGGAGCCGTTGCATGGGTGGCAGCACATGTGGTTGCAGGATTTCATGAACATACCGCTGGGCTGTCATGGTGCCACGGAACAATACTAGGGGTGATCATGTATTGTAGGCAATGGCACCCCATACCATCACACCAGCTGTGGAAGCGATGTGTCGCTGTACAGCAAAGGCAGGATTGAAGCGTTCACCACGGCTCTCCACACACGAACACGATTGTCATCACTGCCGAGATTGAAACTGGATTCGTCGCTAAAGACGACCTGGTTCCATTCCGCTGCAGTCCAGTTTCCTCGTGCGCGGCAAAATTCCAAACGGAGGCGTCGATGGGTGGGCGTCAAGGGCAGCACACGTAATGGCCAACTGTCCTTCAGCCAGGCGCCTTCGTATGATTCGAGAAGACACAGAGGCCCCTAGTGAAGGTGCTACCTGTGCCTGGATGGCGGCCGATGAAGCAGTTGGCTGTACTCGTGCATTTCTTACGATGTGGCGGTCTTCTCGACGACTGGTCTGTCGAGGGCGTCCTGAGCCTGGTCTTCGTGTACATGACATCTCTCGGATCCACTGGTCCTAACACCTCCTCACAACACAATCAGAGCGGCCTAATTGACGAGCTACTCGCCTAGCTGACCACCCAGCTTCCATCATCCCGACAATTCTCCCCCTCTCAAACTGCGACAACTGCTTATATTGTCTTCGAACAAGGCGTAATGGCATGTCTATCTCATCTCTTCCTTTGTAAATGATTCAGCACACTCAAACAAGCTTTGGTTACCTGTTTTATACTCCACAGAGTACGATGTTCAACGCCCTCTACCGGCTATACGTAATGCGCAATCACGCTGCATTTCTAATCATTTGCATATCTCCCCAACATGTACCTTCATTGCAAGTTTCGTTACGATCCCGCAATTATTTCTTGGTGCGCTAATTGTTTTGTCCATGAGTGTATATATGATATATATATATATATGTATATATATATATATATGTATATATATATATATATATATATATATATATATATATATATATATATATATATATATATATATATGTATATATATATATATATATATATATATATATATATATATATATATATATATATATATATATATGCATATGTATATATATATATATATATATATATATATGCATATATATATATATATATATATATATATATATATATATATATATATACATATGCATATATATATATATATATATATATATATATATATATATATATATATATATACATATATATATATATATATATATATATATACATATATATACATATATATATATATATATATACATATATATATATATATATATATATATATACATATATATACATATATATATATATATATATATATATATATATATATATATACATATATACATATATATATATATATATATATATATATATATATATATATATATATATATGTGTGTGTGTGTGTGTGTGTGTGTGTGTGTGTGTGTGTGTGTAACCCTCCTAATGGCCGTTCTTATAAAGGGGATATGAAATTTCCCGTTCTAATGAGGGAATCGGAAAATTGGTTCCCGTAAGATGAAGGTTAAGGAACATTATTCTACTTAGCTGGAAAATCAGCCAATAAATTTCTTCAATATTAAAATAATAATCTACCTACGAAGGAGAATCAAAATGACATGCCTAGCTTGAATTTGAATTTATCGAAACAAATATCGTTGATTACTCATAATCAATCAGTTTTTAGCATTTTTTTTTTATCAAAAGCAGAATATGTTGTTTGAAATTATAATTCGGTTTGGTCGACAGTGATGAATCGATTCCGTCTTTCATACTTCGAGAATTCAATTTTCTCAGATCCAGCTGCCAGTTTACTGAGTCCCGAATATTAATTACTTCGGTTTAAAAAATGGTTTGGGCAAAATTTGCAATTTAAAGTTGTTAAATTAACAAACTCTCTAAAACTAACTAAGCCTTGAAAGTCCCGACACTTACAAGCCTTATAGTTATTTTTAGGTATATTAACATTATTATTGTGTTTAAAAAGTGCAAACAGATATCAAAACTTCGCATCAATGTCTTGCAACAGATGAACAAAATTTTCTCATCTACCCAGTAAAAGTTTGATAAAAAATTTTAATACAGGTGTGACTTTTATGAATTTAAATTTTTTTCTCTCGGCCGTTTCCTTTTGACAGAGTTGTCATCTTGTTGATGAATTTTATTTGGATCAAATTAACATATGTATTTTGTTTTAGTTAGTCGTTATTTAGTTAAGAAACAGAAGGATATGGATCAAATTAGCATGAGAGATCGACCCACTTTTTCTAACTAAGATATTACTATAAACGGGGAAATTAGAACAGATAAGAAATAGCCAATCTTGGAAGCTTACACATGACATGTCATGGACTAAAGTATACTTTTACCTGAGATCCATCGTAGTTTCCTAAGCACAGAAGATTATATTTAACCTTTAGCTTACGGGGCCCATTTTTCCGATTTTTAGGACGAGAAATTTCATACCCCCTTTGTAATAACGGCTATTAAGGGATTATATATATATATATATATATATATATATATATATATATATATATATATATATATATATATATATATGCATATATATATGTATATATATATATATATATGTATATATATATGTATATATATGTATATATATATATATATATGTATATATGTATATATATATATATGCATATATATATGTATATATATATATATGTATATATATATATATGTATATATATATGTATATATATATATGTATATATGTATATATATGTATATATATATATATGTATATATATATGTATATATATATGTATATATATATATGTATATATATATATATATATATGTATATATATATATATATATATATATATGTATATATATATATGTATATATATATATATATATATATGTATATATATATATATATATATATATATATATATATATATATATATATATATATATATATATATATATATATATATATATATATGTATATATATATATGTATATATATATATATATATATATATATATATATATATATATATATATATGTATATAAATATATATATATATATATATATATATATATATATATATATATATATATATATATATATATATATATATATATATATATTCATTTTCGGGCCAGTATTCTTGGGATACATGCTTATCCCACCCCGTAAGGAAAAGGTTAATAAAAACTGGTCTCAATCTATATATATAAAACGCGTAGGTATGCGGCACAAAAATCGGCGATATTTCTACATTCCGAATGGCAACGGCTGCAACTACCAGTTGTAAACATTAGCGGCCGACCGCGTGTGTGTAGTTGTTTATTCTTTTACTAGAACTAGATAATTTATTCTTTTGTTCCATCGGTTTTTCTAAATGCATGTTAGAGGACAAACTTTTGACAAAACATGTTTAGACCTATGAAATCCATTGTTTAGTCATGGAAAGTTGTATGTAGGTTATCTAGAGTCCGTTCTTTTGATTTTGTCACTGTAGTATCTCCTAGTTCTGAAATAGTCAACTGTGTATATCAAGGAGTTTGAGGAATATCAGGGAGTTTGAGGAATGTTTAAGAATAAAGTTTTACTTTGTTTGCAAAATATTTCATGTAGTTTTGTTAAGAATAGATTCTAGATCTTATTATTAAATACCCGTTCTGAAATATTCATTTTAATTAATGGATAGACACCTATTTCATTGAAAATCGTAAGTGCACGAACACTTTTGGGAGCCACCGTATGTATATATATATATATGTGTGTGTGCGTGTGTGTGTGTGTTTGATGATAGTCTAATGCACACAATGCATTTGACGACATGGGAACACATTTTGAAGGCACATTTTGAAGGCACTCTAGAGCAAAACACTGGGGTAATAAATACCCGGACTCACCGTACTATAGACATATTAGAAAAGGGACACACGAATGGTATAAATTAGATTTACTTATTCCGGTAACAAAACAGTCACAGTATGGAGGCCATATCAGCAGACATCAAAGGACATGTAACTTGACCAAAAGACGCAAACACTCTAGCCCGGATCTGCCGAAACTTGAATATACTAGACACGACATAATGGAACGGACAGCGGCGGCATACTTCGCTCGAAGATAAGCAAAGCAAGGACGACACTAGGACAGGACAAGGAAACACACAGAAAGCGAACGGGAACACTATTGTTCGACCTTATATACCCAGGGTTCATGACCCTACCGCTAGGCGGCTAAAATTCTTTTAATTGGCTGACCCCGATCATGTGGTATATGAGTCAAAAGTCTTAAGATTTTTCGTGGGGGGATCGAGATCACGGGATTCTGAATCATGTCTGAAAATTACTTTACCGCGCGTGCATTGAAGAGAAGAGAATGTTCGGTTATTTCGCTTTTGAAATATATATATGTGTGTGTGTGTGTGTGTGTTGGTTGGTTGGTTTGTTGTTAACCTATTTAGAATTTTAATTTTTTCCCAGTAATTGTCGACTTGGATTTGAAATTTCTCCTTTTTACTCTGATATCGTTTCAACTTTAGAAATTTCGTCCGTCCACAGGAAATTATTTGCCTTTCAAACAACGCCTACCCCATATTTTTCTCTTATCCGAATTTACTAAAATTTAAAACTATATATTTGCGTTCCCTTTAAATCATGATAAAAGATACCCGAGTCAAAAACTTCTTTCCCTATTACGGAGCAAGAAAAGAAATCTTTTCAATTCAAGTTGGGACGATCCTTGAAAACATTTCCTCCACGGGTTAACACTGAGCTGAGCAAATCCGATCCGGCATCCTTAAAAATAAATTACAAAATCCTACTGTTGCGAAAGAAAAACATTTTCCTGGGATATTTTTAAACTCGCATGTTAAATTCTGAATTATTCCATTCTATACCTTTATCTCAAAGGTTTTTTTTTTAAATAGGGATGTCTCGCTCCATAAAAGGGGGCATTTTAGTTGAACAGTCGTCATCTAAAAGCGAATAATATCAGACATCATGCAGAGGCACTGTTTAGGTTCCCCTCAATTATTTCTAAAAGGCTAGCTGAATTCGTACAGCCTTAAATGCAAAGGAGGGAACCGTTTGAAACCTCCAACTCTCCAAGAAAAGGGAAACGCTCCTCGGGGAGCATGTCTTCAGTTTCCCCGAATCTCCGAGATGCATTTAACACATCTCCCTTGACAATGACCACTCACGTCCGTAATCACCCTCTTGGAATAAACAGCACTCACGTAGAGTGAACTTCAAAGAGCCACTAAACAGGCGTTTCCAGGTCTTTTCTGCAGAAGCGGCGCCCGGATCTGTCTCGGCCATAATGCGCTTCGAAATGAATTATATAACGGAGCTGCAAGCTCTGCTACGTCAGGAGGAGGGACGCAAGAGATGCAATTTTTGAGTCATTCCTTGGGAGTTATAATAGTTTTCATTACGCGCGCTATGATTCGTTATAGCTACGTCTTTTGAAGTCGTCGCGCGTCACAAACCGCTCTCGGAGTTAATGGCGCTTGACATCTTGTATCACGATATTTATTGTTTGTGTATATATCATTTTAAAAAAAAAACAAGTTTAGAGTTATGAAATCAAATGCGCAAATAAATAATTATAAATAAAACAAAAAGGTTTAATTACATTTCTTTTAACGTAGGATTACGGTCCTCCATAACGGTCCTCCGGAGAGAAAAAATTTCAGACGCTAAAACCGTCTGTCCGTACCTCACGAGGTATAACTTCGGCAGCGTGCCAAACCCAGTCTGTATCGCTTGGGCAAGCAGTAAACAGTTAAACAGCAAAGTATCAAAACGCGTCAAAGGTTTGACATACATATATATATATATATATATATATATATATATATACATACGTACATACATATAGATACATATATACATAACACATTCATACATATATACATAAACTAGCTAAAAACCCGCACTTCGCTACAGAGTACATTCAAATTAAATACAACCGTCAATGCATGCAATTAATGCCAAAAAAAATAAATATATAAATATAGATTTTTAATAAATACCACGATCAATGTATACAATTGATGTAAAAAAACTAAAAAAATATATTTATAAAAAAATCATAAGGGATATTTTATAGACAAAATAATGTAGAAGAAAATATTCAAATTAAATGTAATAGGACATACTAAAGAATATAGTAAAGTTTGAGGAACATAATATCTTTCATTGTATTTTAATATTTTTTGATAATGTCCAATCATCTGCCGCATTAGCAAGAAAAAAAAATATTTTTTTTGTCTATTTAGTTGTTACGCACGTGACGATACATTTATTTAAAGTACCAGACAAAGAAATCACGTGATCAGCATCTAATAAATTAAATTCTAAAAATTAATCTTTAAAAATTCACCAAAAATCAGAAAATAGAGGTAAAGATTCGAAAAAGATCTCATTTTAAAGGAATTTTTATGATCTTTCTCGTGATTTAAATTTTATAACCTTGAAATTATTATTTTAAATGCAAACTCAAAACAAATTACTAAAACAGCTTAAAAATTTAATTATAAAATATCTAAGAAGAAATTTTCAAACACTCCTTCTTAGTGCACCCCTACACCATAAGAAGAATCGCCATGCAAAATTTCAGTCCTTTGGGTCCAGCGGTTTGGTCTCTGCGTTGTATGTCAGTCACTGAGTCAGTCGGTTACGGAACTGTTTTATATATAGAGAAAAGAGGAAGACAACTATAAGTAATCCTACGTTAATAACCCGCGGTAGTTTCGTTAGAAGATACTACCTGAATTTTTTTTTTATTAACAACGCCAGAAGGGCAAATATCAGGATCCAATGGTCCTTAAAATTCCTGAAGCGTGTATGGGACACACAATTTTATTTATTTGCAAATTTAATATTTTTCTCTTAATCTGCAATGTTTTTTAATTCAAGGGAACTTTTATATGTATGTAACTTTTATATCTATGTGAAAATCATAGATACAAAAAAAATTTCAGGTAGTCTCTTCTAACGAAACTACCGCGGGTTATTAACGTAGGGTTACTTATCGTTGTTTAACTCTTTTGTACGTATATATGTATGTATGTGTTATGTATATATGTATCTATATATATATGTATGTATGTCATGTATGAAAAGTATGCAAATACTATAGCCATATGCCTAACGGATATGTATTCGTGCTTTATGGTCTATAGCTGCTTTAGCGCATGGCCACGAATGCTATTTGTTTTGTTGTTGTTTTTTTGTCCCGTTGTGTGTGTATATATATATATATATATATATATATATATATATATATATATATATATATAAGATAAAGTTGAAAGTGAAAAATCAGCATAAGCTCTATTACTACGTGCTGGCAGGATCTAAAAACAGGAAAAGATAAGTATTTAAAAGGTTTTAGACAGCATCTCTTCATCAGAGGTGCGGATACTGCCTAAAAACCAGTGGATTGTTTCTGATAAGTATGACCTAACCAATAAACATACTTAGACACCGAACAATTCATAAGAAACAAAAGAAATGAATAAAAAGTTGCTCAATCAAAGAACACCAAGCCTGGCGCTAGACAAAGTTGAAGTTAAGAGTAGGAAACCGCAAGGAGACTAACGTCACAAACCTTGCAACTATGGAGTTAAAGGAAACACAGATGCAGACATGCAATGGAGACTGTGTTATAGTACATATAAACCAAAATTTAAATTGTGTTATTATTATTATTACTAAGAGTAAAATATTATTATTTATTATTATTATTATTACTTAAGAATATATATATACATATATATATTAGGGTGGAGCGAAAAAGGTGAATTTATAATTTTTTTATATTCTTTATTTATTCCTGTATTATTATTTGTTGATACAATAATAGAACATGATCTATGCCAAAAATCAGTTGTCTACGACTTCATCTTCAGGTGGCGCACGACATGAGAGGGTTAAAAAATACTCATTTTTAGTAATTCATTCTAACCTCAATTAAGAGTCATATTTTAAAAATTTTGTGACAAATTTGTTATTGTAGGTTTTTGTACTGTCCTATACTGCATTTTTAATAATAATTTACCAGCAGTTCTGACTAGATTACCTGCATTAAGGTTTACACTTTAAGCCAATTTTACTTAGTGTTAGACGGATGCTGCACTACTGGACTGGCGCCATCTTACAACACACCGGAGAAAATATTAGTTCTATCAACTCACCACAGTTTACCCCAATCTTAGAATACTCTTCTGGTAGATCTACTGAAACAAACCCAGATGAATATTTCATTTCCAAACCCTGCCAGCGACCAAAAAAGCAGAAAGAAGTAACGATCCAAATGAGACATAAGCTACAAAATTTAGCAACAGCTTGTGATCGAACTGGGATTTCTGATCGCTCGGCAGTAATCATAGTAAACGCTGCAATGCAGGATTTAAATATTATCAGTAGTGACAATTCATCAAAAGTAATAGATCGACATAAATTACGCTGCGAGCGTCGAAAAGTACGCCAAAACCTGCAACGGTTAAGTGGCCAACAACCTATATCCTCGCTTCATTTTGACGGCCGTAAAGAATGCAAGATTTTAAGTACATAGGACTTCTTTCAATAGATTCGGGTAAGGCAATTACGATTCAAAAAAGTATAGTTGAATTTCTAGAAAAAAAAGTTTCGAATTTCAAACATCGTTGGTGGCAATGGGATGTGACGGTACTGCTGTAAATACAGGACAGAAAAACGGTGTCATTGTACTATAAAACTTTATTTCTGGCTAAAACAGAAAATAGATCACATCGGATAACTGAAGAACATAATTCTTTGATTTCTGGGCCAGATTTTAAGTACATAGGACATCTTTCAATTGATTCGGTTAAGGCAATTACGATTCAAAAAAGTATAGTTGAATTTCTAGAAAAAAAAGTTTCGAATTTCAAACATCGTTGGTGGCAATGGGATGTGACGGTACTGCTGTAAATACAGGACAGAAAAACGGTGTCATTGTACTATAAAACTTTATTTCTGGCTAAAACAGAAAATAGATCACATCGGATAACTGAAGAACATATTTCTTTGATTTCTGGGCCAGATTTTAAGTACATAGGACATCTTTTAATTGATTCGGGTAAGGCAATTAAGATTCAAAAAAGTATAGTTGAATTTCTAAGAAAAAAAGTTTCGAATTTCAAACATCGTTGCTGGCAATGGGATGTGACGGTACTGCTGTAAATACAGGACAGAAAAACGGTGTCATTGTACTATAAAACTTTATTTCTGGCTAAAACAGAAAATAGATCACATCGGATAACTGAAAAACATATTTCTTTGATTTCTGGGCCAGATTCTAAGTACATAGGACATCTTTCAATTTATTCGGGTAAGGCAATTACTATTCAAAAAAGTATAGCTGAATTTCCAGGAAAAAAAAGTTTCGAATTTCAAACATCGTTGCTGGCAATGGGATGTGACGGTACTGCTGTAAATACAGGACAGAAAAACGGTGTCATTGTACTATAAAACTTTATTTCTGGCTAAAACAGAAAATAGATCACATCGGATAACTGAAGAACATATTTGATTTCTGGGCCAGATTTTAAGTACATAGGACATCTTTCAATTGATTCGGGTAAGGCAATTACGATTCAAAAAAGTATAGTTGAATTTCTAGAAAAAAAAAGTTTCGAATTTCAAACATCGTTGCTGGCAATGGGATGTGACGGTACTGCTGTAAATACAGGACAGAAAAACGGTGTCATTGTACTATAAAACTTTATTTCTGGCTAAAACAGAAAATAGATCACATCGGATAACTGAAGAACATATTTCTTTGATTTCTGGGCCAGATTCTAAGTACATAGGACATCTTTCAATTTATTCGGGTAAGGCAATTACTATTCAAAAAAGTATAGCTGAATTTCCAGGAAAAAAAAGTTTCGAATTTCCAACATCGTTGCTGGCAATGGGATGTGACGGTACTGCTGTAAATACAGGACAGAAAAACGGTGTCATTGTACTATAAAACTTTATTTCTGGCTAAAACTGAAAATAGATCACATCGGATAACTGAAGAACATATTTTTTTGATTTCTGGGCCAGATTTTAAGTACATAGGACATCTTTCTATTGATTCGGGTAAGGCAATTACGATTCAAAAAAGTATAGTTGAATTTCTAGAAAAAAAAAGTTTCGAATTTCAAACATCGTTGCTGGCAATGGGATGTGAAGGTACTGCTGTAAATACAGGACAGAAAAACGGTGTCATTGTACTTTAAAACTTTATTTCTGGCTAAAACAGAAAATAGATCACATCGGATAACCGAAGAACATATTTCTTTGATTTCTGGGCCAGATTTTAAGTACATAGGACATCTTTCAATTGATTCGGGTAAGGCAATTACGATTCAAAAAAGTATAGTTGAATTTCTAGAAAAAAAAAGTTTCGAATTTCAAACATCGTTGCTGGCAATGGGATGTGACGGTACTGCTGTAAATACAGGACAGAAAAACGGTGTCATTGTACTATAAAACTTTATTTCTGGCTAAAACAGGAAATAGATCACATCGGATAACTGAAGAACATATTTCTTTGATTTCTGGGCCAGATTCTAAGTACATAGGACATCTTTCAATTTATTCGGGTAAGGCAATTACTATTCAAAAAAGTATAGCTGAATTTCCAGGAAAAAAAAGTTTCGAATTTCCAACATCGTTGCTGGCAATGGGATGTGACGGTACTGCTGTAAATACAGGACAGAAAAACGGTGTCATTGTACTATAAAACTTTATTTCTGGCTAAAACAGAAAATAGATCACATCGGATAACTGAAGAACATATTTCTTTGATTTCTGGGCCAGATTTTAAGTACATAGGACATCTTTTAATTGATTCGGGTAAGGCAATTACGATTCAAAAAAGTATAGTTGAATTTCTAAGAAAAAAAGTTTCGAATTTCAAACATCGTTGCTGGCAATGGGATGTGACGGTACTGCTGTAAATACAGGACAGAAAAACGGTGTCATTGTAGTATAAAACTTTATTTCTGGCTAAAACAGAAAATAGATCACATCGGATAACTGAAGAACATATTTCTTTGATTTCTGGGCCAGATTTTAAGTACATAGGACATCTTTCAATTGATTCGGATAAGGCAATTACGATTCAAAAAAGTATAGTTGAACTTCTAGAAAAAAAAAGTTTCGAATTTCAAACATCGTTGCTGGCAATGGGATGTGACGGTACTGCTGTAAATACAGGACAGAAAAACGGTGTCATTGTACTATAAAACTTTATTTCTGGCTAAAACAGAAAATAGATCACATCGGATAACCGAAGAACATATTTCTTTTGATTTCTGGGCCAGATTTTAAGTACATAGGACATCTTTCAATTGAATCGGGTAAGGCAATTACGATTCAAAAAAGTATAGTTTAATTTCTAGAAAAAAAATGTTTCGAATTACATACATCGTTGCTGGCAATGGGATGTGACGGTACTGCTGTAAATACAGGACAGAAAAACGGTGTCATTGTACTATAAAACTTTATTTCTGGCTAAAACAGGAAATAGATCACATCGGATAACTGAAGAACATATTTCTTTGATTTCTGGGCCAGATTATAAGTACATAGGACATCTTTCAATTTATTCGGGTAAGGCAATTACTATTCAAAAAAGTATAGCTGAATTTCCAGGAAAAAAAAGTTTCGAATTTCCAACATCGTTGCTGGCAATGGGATGTGACGGTACTGCTGGAAATACAGGACAGAAATACGGTGTCATTGTACTATAAAACTTTATTTCTGGCTAAAACAGAAAATAGATCACATCGGATAACTGAAGAACATATTTCTTTGATTTCTGGGCCAGATTTTAAGTACATAGGACATCTTTTAATTGATTCGGGTAAGGCAATTACGATTCAAAAAAGTATAGTTGAATTTCTAAGAAAAAAAGTTTCGAATTTCAAACATCGTTGCTGGCAATGGGATGTGACGGTACTGCTGTAAATACAGGACAGAAAAACGGTGTCATTGTACTATAAAACTTTATTTCTGGCTAAAACTGAAAATAGATCACATCGGATAACTGAAGAACATATTTTTTTGATTTCTGGGCCAGATTTTAAGTACATAGGACATCTTTCTATTGATTCGGGTAAGGCAATTACGATTCAAAAAAGTATAGTTGAATTTCTAGAAAAAAAAAGTTTCGAATTTCAAACATCGTTGCTGGCAATGGGATGTGAAGGTACTGCTGTAAATACAGGACAGAAAAACGGTGTCATTGTAGTATAAAACTTTATTTCTGGCTAAAACAGAAAATAGATCACATCGGATAACCGAAGAACATATTTCTTTGATTTCTGGGCCAGATTTTAAGTACATAGGACATCTTTCAATTGATTCGGGTAAGGCAATTACGATTCAAAAAAGTATAGTTGAATTTCTAGAAAAAAAAAGTTTCGAATTTCAAACATCGTTGCTGGCAATGGGATGTGACGGTACTGCTGTAAATACAGGACAGAAAAACGGTGTCATTGTACTATAAAACTTTATTTCTGGCTAAAACAGGAAATAGATCACATCGGATAACTGAAGAACATATTTCTTTGATTTCTGGGCCAGATTCTAAGTACATAGGAAATCTTTCAATTTATTCGGGTAAGGCAATTACTATTCAAAAAAGTATAGCTGAATTTCCAGGAAAAAAAAGTTTCGAATTTCCAACATCGTTGCTGGCAATGGGATGTGACGGTACTGCTGTAAATACAGGACAGAAAAACGGTGTCATTGTACTATAAAACTTTATTTCTGGCTAAAACAGAAAATAGATCACATCGGATAACTGAAGAACATATTTCTTTGATTTCTGGGCCAGATTTTAAGTACATAGGACATCTTTTAATTGATTCGGGTAAGGCAATTACGATTCAAAAAAGTATAGTTGAATTTCTAAGAAAAAAAGTTTCGAATTTCAAACATCGTTGCTGGCAATGGGATGTGACGGTACTGCTGTAAATACAGGACAGAAAAACGGTGTCATTGTAGTATAAAACTTTATTTCTGGCTAAAACAGAAAATAGATCACATCGGATAACTGAAGAACATATTTCTTTGATTTCTGGGCCAGATTTTAAGTACATAGGACATCTTTCAATTGATTCGGATAAGGCAATTACGATTCAAAAAAGTATAGTTGAACTTCTAGAAAAAAAAAGTTTCGAATTTCAAACATCGTTGCTGGCAATGGGATGTGACGGTACTGCTGTAAATACAGGACAGAAAAACGGTGTCATTGTACTATAAAACTTTATTTCTGGCTAAAACAGAAAATAGATCACATCGGATAACCGAAGAACATATTTCTTTTCATTTCTGGGCCAGATTTTAAGTACATAGGACATCTTTCAATTGAATCGGGTAAGGCAATTACGATTCAAAAAAGTATAGTTTAATTTCTAGAAAAAAAATGTTTCGAATTACATACATCGTTGCTGGCAATGGGATGTGACGGTACTGCTGTAAATACAGGACAGAAAAACGGTGTCATTGTACTATAAAACTTTATTTCTGGCTAAAACAGGAAATAGATCACATCGGATAACTGAAGAACATATTTCTTTGATTTCTGGGCCAGATTCTAAGTACATAGGACATCTTTCAATTTATTCGGGTAAGGCAATTACTATTCAAAAAAGTATAGCTGAATTTCTAGGAAAAAAAAGTTTCCAATTTCCAACATCGTTGCTGGCAATGGGATGTGACGGTACTGCTGTAAATACAGGACAGAAAAACGGTGTCATTGTACTATAAAACTTTATTTCTGGCTAAAACAGAAAATAGATCACATCGGATAACTGAAGAACATATTTCTTTGATTTCTGGGCCAGATTTTAAGTACATAGGACATCTTTTAATTGATTCGGGTAAGGCAATTACGATTCAAAAAAGTATAGTTGAATTTCTAAGAAAAAAAGTTTCGAATTTCAAACATCGTTGCTGGCAATGGGATGTGACGGTACTGCTGTAAATACAGGACAGAAAAACGGTGTCATTGTAGTATAAAACTTTATTTCTGGCTAAAACAGAAAATAGATCACATCGGATAACTGAAGAACATATTTCTTTGATTTCTGGGCCAGATTTTAAGTACATAGGACATCTTTCAATTGATTCAGATAAGGCAATTACGATTCAAAAAAGTATAGTTGAACTTCTAGAAAAAAAAAGTTTCGAATTTCAAACATCGTTGCTGGCAATGGGATGTGAAGGTACTGCTGTAAATACAGGACAGAAAAACGGTGTCATTGTACTATAAAACTTTATTTCTGGCTAAAACAGAAAATAGATCACATCGGATAACCGAAGAACATATTTCTTTTGATTTCTGGGCCAGATTTTAAGTACATAGGACATCTTTCAATTGAATCGGGTAAGGCAATTACGATTCAAAAAAGTATAGTTTAATTTCTAGAAAAAAAATGTTTCGAATTACATACATCGTTGCTGGCAATGGGATGTGACGGTACTGCTGTAAATACAGGACAGAAAAACGGTGTCATTGTACTATAAAACTTTATTTCTGGCTAAAACAGGAAATAGATCACATCGGATAACTGAAGAACATATTTCTTTGATTTCTGGGCCAGATTCTAAGTACATAGGACATCTTTCAATTTATTCGGGTAAGGCAATTACTATTCAAAAAAGTATAGCTGAATTTCCAGGAAAAAAAAGTTTCGAATTTCCAACATCGTTGCTGGCAATTTGATGTGACGGTACTGCTGTAAATACAGGACAGAAATACGGTGTCATTGTACTATAAAACTTTATTTCTGGCTAAAACAGAAAATAGATCACATCGGATAACTGAAGAACATATTTCTTTGATTTCTGGGCCAGATTTTAAGTACATAGGACATCTTTTAATTGATTCGGGTAAGGCAATTACGATTCAAAAAAGTATAGTTCAATTTCTAAGAAAAAAAGTTTCGAATTTCAAACATCGTTGCTGGCAATGGGATGTGACGGTACTGCTGTAAATACAGGACAGAAAAACGGTGTCATTGTACTATAAAACTTTATTTCTGGCTAAAACTGAAAATAGATCACATCGGATAACTGAAGAACATATTTTTTTGATTTCTGGGCCAGATTTTAAGTACATAGGACATCTTTCTATTGATTCGGGTAAGGCAATTACGATTCAAAAAAGTATAGTTGAATTTCTAGAAAAAAAAAGTTTCGAATTTCAAACATCGTTGCTGGCAATGGGATGTGAAGGTACTGCTGTAAATACAGGACAGAAAAACGGTGTCATTGTACTTTAAAACTTTATTTCTGGCTAAAACAGAAAATAGATCACATCGGATAACCGAAGAACATATTTCTTTGATTTCTGGGCCAGATTTTAAGTACATAGGACATCTTTCAATTGATTCGGGTAAGGCAATTACGATTCAAAAAAGTATAGTTGAATTTCTAGAAAAAAAAAGTTTCGAATTTCAAACATCGTTGCTGGCAATGGGATGTGACGGTACTGCTGTAAATACAGGACAGAAAAACGGTGTCATTGTACTATAAAACTTTATTTCTGGCTAAAACAGGAAATAGATCACATCGGATAACTGAAGAACATATTTCTTTGATTTCTGGGCCGGATTCTAAGTACATAGGACATCTTTCAATTTATTCGGGTAAGGCAATTACTATTCAAAAAAGTATAGCTGAATTTCCAGGAAAAAAAAGTTTCGAATTTCCAACATCGTTGCTGGCAATGGGATGTGACGGTACTGCTGTAAATACAGGACAGAAAAACGGTGTCATTGTACTATAAAACTTTATTTCTGGCTAAAACAGAAAATAGATCACATCGGATAACTGAAGAACATATTTCTTTGATTTCTGGGCCAGATTTTAAGTACATAGGACATCTTTTAATTGATTCGGGTAAGGCAATTACGATTCAAAAAAGTATAGTTGAATTTCTAAGAAAAAAAGTTTCGAATTTCAAACATCGTTGCTGGCAATGGGATGTGACGGTACTGCTGTAAATACAGGACAGAAAAACGGTGTCATTGTAGTATAAAACTTTATTTCTGGCTAAAACAGAAAATAGATCACATCGGATAACTGAAGAACATATTTCTTTGATTTCTGGGCCAGATTTTAAGTACATAGGACATCTTTCAATTGATTCGGATAAGGCAATTACGATTCAAAAAAGTATAGTTGAACTTCTGGAAAAAAAAAGTTTCGAATTTCAAACATCGTTGCTGGCAATGGGATGTGACGGTACTGCTGTAAATACAGGACAGAAAAACGGTGTCATTGTACTATAAAACTTTATTTCTGGCTAAAACAGAAAATAGATCACATCGGATAACCGAAGAACATATTTCTTTTGATTTCTGGGCCAGATTTTAAGTACATAGGACATCTTTCAATTGAATCGGGTAAGGCAATTACGATTCAAAAAAGTATAGTTTAATTTCTAGAAAAAAAATGTTTCGAATTACATACATCGTTGCTGGCAATGGGATGTGACGGTACTGCTGTAAATACAGGACAGAAAAACGGTGTCATTGTACTATAAAACTTTATTTCTGGCTAAAACAGGAAATAGATCACATCGGATAACTGAAGAACATATTTCTTTGATTTCTGGGCCAGATTCTAAGTACATAGGACATCTTTCAATTTATTCGGGTAAGGCAATTACAATTCAAAAAAGTATAGCTGAATTTCCAGGAAAAAAAAGTTTCGAATTTCCAACATCGTTGCTGGCAATGGGATGTGACGGTACTGCTGTAAATACAGGACAGAAATACGGTGTCATTGTACTATAAAACTTTATTTCTGGCTAAAACAGAAAATAGATCACATCGGATAACTGAAGAACATATTTCTTTGATTTCTGGGCCAGATTTTAAGTACATAGGACATCTTTTAATTGATTCGGGTAAGGCAATTACGATTCAAAAAAGTATAGTTGAATTTCTAAGAAAAAAAGTTTCGAATTTCAAACATCGTTGCTGGCAATGGGATGTGACGGTACTGCTGTAAATACAGGACAGAAAAACGGTGTCATTGTAGTATAAAACTTTATTTCTGGCTAAAACAGAAAATAGATCACATCGGATAACTGAAGAACATATTTCTTTGATTTCTGGGCCAGATTTTAAGTACATAGGACATCTTTCAATTGATTCGGATAAGGCAATTACGATTCAAAAAAGTATAGTTGAACTTCTAGAAAAAAAAAGTTTCGAATTTCAAACATCGTTGCTGGCAATGGGATGTGACGGTACTGCTGTAAATACAGGACAGAAAAACGGTGTCATTGTACTATAAAACTTTATTTCTGGCTAAAACAGAAAATAGATCACATCGGATAACCGAAGAACATATTTCTTTTGATTTCTGGGCCAGATTTTAAGTACATAGGACATCTTTCAATTGAATCGGGTAAGGCAATTACGATTCAAAAAAGTATAGTTGAATTTCTAGAAAAAAAAAGTTTCGAATTTCAAACATCGTTGCTGGCAATGGGATGTGACGGTACTGCTGTAAATACAGGACAGAAAAACGGTGTCATTGTACTATAAAACTTTATTTCTGGCTAAAACAGGAAATAGATCACATCGGATAACTGAAGAACATATTTCTTTGATTTCTGGGCCGGATTCTAAGTACATAGGACATCTTTCAATTTATTCGGGTAAGGCAATTACTATTCAAAAAAGTATAGCTGAATTTCCAGGAAAAAAAAGTTTCGAATTTCCAACATCGTTGCTGGCAATGGGATGTGACGGTACTGCTGTAAATACAGGACAGAAAAACGGTGTCATTGTACTATAAAACTTTATTTCTGGCTAAAACAGAAAATAGATCACATCGGATAACTGAAGAACATATTTCTTTGATTTCTGGGCCAGATTTTAAGTACATAGGACATCTTTTAATTGATTCGGGTAAGGCAATTACGATTCAAAAAAGTATAGTTGAATTTCTAAGAAAAAAAGTTTCGAATTTCAAACATCGTTGCTGGCAATGGGATGTGACGGTACTGCTGTAAATACAGGACAGAAAAACGGTGTCATTGTAGTATAAAACTTTATTTCTGGCTAAAACAGAAAATAGATCACATCGGATAACTGAAGAACATATTTCTTTGATTTCTGGGCCAGATTTTAAGTACATAGGACATCTTTCAATTGATTCGGATAAGGCAATTACGATTCAAAAAAGTATAGTTGAACTTCTGGAAAAAAAAAGTTTCGAATTTCAAACATCGTTGCTGGCAATGGGATGTGACGGTACTGCTGTAAATACAGGACAGAAAAACGGTGTCATTGTACTATAAAACTTTATTTCTGGCTAAAACAGAAAATAGATCACATCGGATAACCGAAGAACATATTTCTTTTGATTTCTGGGCCAGATTTTAAGTACATAGGACATCTTTCAATTGAATCGGGTAAGGCAATTACGATTCAAAAAAGTATAGTTTAATTTCTAGAAAAAAAATGTTTCGAATTACATACATCGTTGCTGGCAATGGGATGTGACGGTACTGCTGTAAATACAGGACAGAAAAACGGTGTCATTGTACTATAAAACTTTATTTCTGGCTAAAACAGAAAATAGATCACATCGGATAACTGAAGAACATATTTCTTTGATTTCTGGGCCAGATTCTAAGTACATAGGACATCTTTCAATTTATTCGGGTAAGGCAATTACAATTCAAAAAAGTATAGCTGAATTTCCAGGAAAAAAAAGTTTCGAATTTCCAACATCGTTGCTGGCAATGGGATGTGACGGTACTGCTGTAAATACAGGACAGAAATACGGTGTCATTGTACTATAAAACTTTATTTCTGGCTAAAACAGAAAATAGATCACATCGGATAACTGAAGAACATATTTCTTTGATTTCTGGGCCAGATTTTAAGTACATAGGACATCTTTTAATTGATTCGGGTAAGGCAATTACGATTCAAAAAAGTATAGTTGAATTTCTAAGAAAAAAAGTTTCGAATTTCAAACATCGTTGCTGGCAATGGGATGTGACGGTACTGCTGTAAATACAGGACAGAAAAACGGTGTCATTGTAGTATAAAACTTTATTTCTGGCTAAAACAGAAAATAGATCACATCGGATAACTGAAGAACATATTTCTTTGATTTCTGGGCCAGATTTTAAGTACATAGGACATCTTTTAATTGATTCGGGTAAGGCAATTACGATTCAAAAAAGTATAGTTGAATTTCTAAGAAAAAAAGTTTCGAATTTCAAACATCGTTGCTGGCAATGGGATGTGACGGTACTGCTGTAAATACAGGACAGAAAAACGGTGTCATTGTAGTATAAAACTTTATTTCTGGCTAAAACAGAAAATAGATCACATCGGATAACTGAAGAACATATTTCTTTGATTTCTGGGCCAGATTTTAAGTACATAGGACATCTTTCAATTGATTCGGATAAGGCAATTACGATTCAAAAAAGTATAGTTGAACTTCTAGAAAAAAAAAGTTTCGAATTTCAAACATCGTTGCTGGCAATGGGATGTGACGGTACTGCTGTAAATACAGGACAGAAAAACGGTGTCATTGTACTATAAAACTTTATTTCTGGCTAAAACAGAAAATAGATCACATCGGATAACCGAAGAACATATTTCTTTTGATTTCTGGGCCAGATTTTAAGTACATAGGACATCTTTCAATTGAATCGGGTAAGGCAATTACGATTCAAAAAAGTATAGTTGAATTTCTAGAAAAAAAAAGTTTCGAATTTCAAACATCGTTGCTGGCAATGGGATGTGACGGTACTGCTGTAAATACAGGACAGAAAAACGGTGTCATTGTACTATAAAACTTTATTTCTGGCTAAAACAGGAAATAGATCACATCGGATAACTGAAGAACATATTTCTTTGATTTCTGGGCCGGATTCTAAGTACATAGGACATCTTTCAATTTATTCGGGTAAGGCAATTATTATTCAAAAAAGTATAGCTGAATTTCCAGGAAAAAAAAGTTTCGAATTTCCAACATCGTTGCTGGCAATGGGATGTGACGGTACTGCTGTAAATACATGACAGAAAAACGGTGTCATTGTACTATAAAACTTTATTTCTGGCTAAAACAGAAAATAGATCACATCGGATAACTGAAGAACATATTTCTTTGATTTCTGGGCCAGATTTTAAGTACATAGGACATCTTTTAATTGATTCGGGTAAGGCAATTACGATTCAAAAAAAGTATAGTTGAATTTCTAAGAAAAAAAGTTTCGAATTTCAAACATCGTTGCTGGCAATGGGATGTGACGGTACTGCTGTAAATACAGGACAGAAAAACGGTGTCATTGTAGTATAAAACTTTATTTCTGGCTAAAACAGAAAATAGATCACATCGGATAACTGAAGAACATATTTCTTTGATTTCTGGGCCAGATTTTAAGTACATAGGACATCTTTCAATTGATTCGGATAAGGCAATTACGATTCAAAAAAGTATAGTTGAACTTCTGGAAAAAAAAAGTTTCGAATTTCAAACATCGTTGCTGGCAATGGGATGTGACGGTACTGCTGTAAATACAGGACAGAAAAACGGTGTCATTGTACTATAAAACTTTATTTCTGGCTAAAACAGAAAATAGATCACATCGGATAACCGAAGAACATATTTCTTTTGATTTCTGGGCCAGATTTTAAGTACATAGGACATCTTTCAATTGAATCGGGTAAGGCAATTACGATTCAAAAAAGTATAGTTTAATTTCTAGAAAAAAAAAGTTTCGAATTACATACATCGTTGCTGGCAATGGGATGTGACGGTACTGCTGTAAATACAGGACAGAAAAACGGTGTCATTGTACTATAAAACTTTATTTCTGGCTAAAACAGGAAATAGATCACATCGGATAACTGAAGAACATATTTCTTTGATTTCTGGGCCAGATTCTAAGTACATAGGACATCTTTCAATTTATTCGGGTAAGGCAATTACAATTCAAAAAAGTATAGCTGAATTTCCAGGAAAAAAAAGTTTCGAATTTCCAACATCGTTGCTGGCAATGGGATGTGACGGTACTGCTGTAAATACAGGACAGAAATACGGTGTCATTGTACTATAAAACTTTATTTCTGGCTAAAACAGAAAATAGATCACATCGGATAACTGAAGAACATATTTCTTTGATTTCTGGGCCAGATTTTAAGTACATAGGACATCTTTTAATTGATTCGGGTAAGGCAATTACGATTCAAAAAAGTATAGTTGAATTTCTAAGAAAAAAAGTTTCGAATTTCAAACATCGTTGCTGGCAATGGGATGTGACGGTACTGCTGTAAATACAGGACAGAAAAACGGTGTCATTGTAGTATAAAACTTTATTTCTGGCTAAAACAGAAAATAGATCACATCGGATAACTGAAGAACATATTTCTTTGATTTCTGGGCCAGATTTTAAGTACATAGGACATCTTTCAATTGATTCGGATAAGGCAATTACGATTCAAAAAAGTATAGTTGAACTTCTAGAAAAAAAAAGTTTCGAATTTCAAACATCGTTGCTGGCAATGGGATGTGACGGTACTGCTGTAAATACAGGACAGAAAAACGGTGTCATTGTACTATAAAACTTTATTTCTGGCTAAAACAGAAAATAGATCACATCGGATAACCGAAGAACATATTTCTTTTGATTTCTGGGCCAGATTTTAAGTACATAGGACATCTTTCAATTGAATCGGGTAAGGCAATTACGATTCAAAAAAGTATAGTTTAATTTCTAGAAAAAAAATGTTTCGAATTACATACATCGTTGCTGGCAATGGGATGTGACGGTACTGCTGTAAATACAGGACAGAAAAACGGTGTCATTGTACTATAAAACTTTATTTCTGGCTAAAACAGGAAATAGATCACATCGGATAACTGAAGAACATATTTCTTTGATTTCTGGGCCAGATTCTAAGTACATAGGACATCTTTCAATTTATTCGGGTAAGGCAATTACTATTCAAAAAAGTATAGCTGAATTTCCAGGAAAAAAAAGTTTCGAATTTCCAACATCGTTGCTGGCAATGGGATGTGACGGTACTGCTGTAAATACAGGACAGAAATACGGTGTCATTGTACTATAAAACTTTATTTCTGGCTAAAACAGAAAATAGATCACATCGGATAACTGAAGAACATATTTCTTTGATTTCTGGGCCAGATTTTAAGTACATAGGACATCTTTTAATTGATTCGGGTAAGGCAATTACGATTCAAAAAAGTATAGTTGAATTTCTAAGAAAAAAAGTTTCGAATTTCAAACATCGTTGCTGGCAATGGGATGTGACGGTACTGCTGTAAATACAGGACAGAAAAACGGTGTCATTGTACTATAAAACTTTATTTCTGGCTAAAACTGAAAATAGATCACATCGGATAACTGAAGAACATATTTTTTGATTTCTGGGCCAGATTTTAAGTACATAGGACATCTTTCTATTGATTCGGTTAAGGCAATTACGATTCAAAAAAGTATAGTTGAATTTCTAGAAAAAAAAAGTTTCGAATTTCAAACATCGTTGCTGGCAATGGGATGTGAAGGTACTGCTGTAAATACAGGACAGAAAAACGGTGTCATTGTACTTTAAAACTTTATTTCTGGCTAAAACAGAAAATAGATCACATCGGATAACCGAAGAACATATTTCTTTGATTTCTGGGCCAGATTTTAAGTACATAGGACATCTTTCAATTGATTCGGGTAAGGCAATTACGATTCAAAAAAGTATAGTTGAATTTCTAGAAAAAAAAAGTTTCGAATTTCAAACATCGTTGCTGGCAATGGGATGTGACGGTACTGCTGTAAATACAGGACAGAAAAACGGTGTCATTGTACTATAAAACTTTATTTCTGGCTAAAACAGGAAATAGATCACATCGGATAACTGAAGAACATATTTCTTTGATTTCTGGGCCAGATTCTAAGTACATAGGACATCTTTCAATTTATTCGGGTAAGGCAATTACTATTCAAAAAAGTATAGCTGAATTTCCAGGAAAAAAAAGTTTCGAATTTCAAACATCGTTGCTGGCAATGGGATGTGACGGTACTGCTGTAAATACAGGACAGAAAAACGGTGTCATTGTACTATAAAACTTTATTTCTGGCTAAAACAGAAAATAGATCACATCGGATAACTGAAGAACATATTTCTTTGATTTCTGGGCCAGATTTTAAGTACATAGGACATCTTTTAATTGATTCGGGTAAGGCAATTACGATTCAAAAAAGTATAGTTGAATTTCTAAGAAAAAAAGTTTCGAATTTCAAACATCGTTGCTGGCAATGGGATGTGACGGTACTGCTGTAAATACAGGACAGAAAAACGGTGTCATTGTAGTATAAAACTTTATTTCTGGCTAAAACAGAAAATAGATCACATCGGATAACTGAAGAACATATTTCTTTGATTTCTGGGCCAGATTTTAAGTACATAGGACATCTTTCAATTGATTCGGATAAGGCAATTACGATTCAAAAAAGTATAGTTGAACTTCTAGAAAAAAAAAGTTTCGAATTTCAAACATCGTTGCTGGCAATGGGATGTGAAGGTACTGCTGTAAATACAGGACAGAAAAACGGTGTCATTGTACTATAAAACTTTATTTCTGGCTAAAACAGAAAATAGATCACATCGGATAACCGAAGAACATATTTCTTTTGATTTCTGGGCCAGATTTTAAGTACATAGGACATCTTTCAATTGAATCGGGTAAGGCAATTACGATTCAAAAAAGTATAGTTTAATTTCTAGAAAAAAAATGTTTCGAATTACATACATCGTTGCTGGCAATGGGATGTGACGGTACTGCTGTAAATACAGGACAGAAAAACGGTGTCATTGTACTATAAAACTTTATTTCTGGCTAAAACAGGAAATAGATCACATCGGATAACTGAAGAACATATTTCTTTGATTTCTGGGCCAGATTCTAAGTACATAGGACATCTTTCAATTTATTCGGGTAAGGCAATTACTATTCAAAAAAGTATAGCTGAATTTCCAGGAAAAAAAAGTTTCGAATTTCCAACATCGTTGCTGGCAATGGGATGTGACGGTACTGCTGTAAATACAGGACAGAAAAACGGTGTCATTGTACTATAAAACTTTATTTCTGGCTAAAACAGAAAATAGATCACATCGGATAACTGAAGAACATATTTCTTTGATTTCTGGGCCAGATTTTAAGTACATAGGACATCTTTTAATTGATTCGGGTAAGGCAATTACGATTCAAAAAAGTATAGTTGAATTTCTAAGAAAAAAAGTTTCGAATTTCAAACATCGTTGCTGGCAATGGGATGTGACGGTACTGCTGTAAATACAGGACAGAAAAACGGTGTCATTGTAGTATAAAACTTTATTTCTGGCTAAAACAGAAAATAGATCACATCGGATAACTGAAGAACATATTTCTTTGATTTCTGGGCCAGATTTTAAGTACATAGGACATCTTTCAATTGATTCGGATAAGGCAATTACGATTCAAAAAAGTATAGTTGAACTTCTAGAAAAAAAAAGTTTCGAATTTCAAACATCGTTGCTGGCAATGGGATGTGACGGTACTGCTGTAAATACAGGACAGAAAAACGGTGTCATTGTACTATAAAACTTTATTTCTGGCTAAAACAGAAAATAGATCACATCGGATAACCGAAGAACATATTTCTTTTGATTTCTGGGCCAGATTTTAAGTACATAGGACATCTTTCAATTGAATCGGGTAAGGCAATTACGATTCAAAAAAGTATAGTTTAATTTCTAGAAAAAAAATGTTTCGAATTACATACATCGTTGCTGGCAATGGGATGTGACGGTACTGCTGTAAATACAGGACAGAAAAACGGTGTCATTGTACTATAAAACTTTATTTCTGGCTAAAACAGGAAATAGATCACATCGGATAACTGAAGAACATATTTCTTTGATTTCTGGTTCCAGATTCTAAGTACATAGGACATCTTTCAATTTATTCGGGTAAGGCAATTACTATTCAAAAAAGTATAGCTGAATTTCCAGGAAAAAAAAGTTTCGAATTTCCAACATCGTTGCTGGCAATGGGATGTGACGGTACTGCTGTAAATACAGGACAGAAATACGGTGTCATTGTACTATAAAACTTTATTTCTGGCTAAAACAGAAAATAGATCACATCGGATAACTGAAGAACATATTTCTTTGATTTCTGGGCCAGATTTTAAGTACATAGGACATCTTTTAATTGATTCGGGTAAGGCAATTACGATTCAAAAAAGTATAGTTGAATTTCTAAGAAAAAAAGTTTCGAATTTCAAACATCGTTGCTGGCAATGGGATGTGACGGTACTGCTGTAAATACAGGACAGAAAAACGGTGTCATTGTACTATAAAACTTTATTTCTGGCTAAAACTGAAAATAGATCACATCGGATAACTGAAGAACATATTTTTTTGATTTCTGGGCCAGATTTTAAGTACATAGGACATCTTTCTATTGATTCGGTTAAGGCAATTACGATTCAAAAAAGTATAGTTGAATTTCTAGAAAAAAAAAGTTTCGAATTTCAAACATCGTTGCTGGCAATGGGATGTGAAGGTACTGCTGTAAATACAGGACAGAAAAACGGTGTCATTGTACTTTAAAACTTTATTTCTGGCTAAAACAGAAAATAGATCACATCGGATAACCGAAGAACATATTTCTTTGATTTCTGGGCCAGATTTTAAGTACATAGGACATCTTTCAATTGATTCGGGTAAGGCAATTACGATTCAAAAAAGTATAGTTGAATTTCTAGAAAAAAAAAGTTTCGAATTTCAAACATCGTTGCTGGCAATGGGATGTGACGGTACTGCTGTAAATACAGGACAGAAAAACGGTGTCATTGTACTATAAAACTTTATTTCTGGCTAAAACAGGAAATAGATCACATCGGATAACTGAAGAACATATTTCTTTGATTTCTGGGCCAGATTCTAAGTACATAGGACATCTTTCAATTTATTCGGGTAAGGCAATTACTATTCAAAAAAGTATAGTTGAAATTCTAGAAAAAAAAAGTTTCGAATTTCAAACATCGTTGCTGGCAATGGGATGTGACGGTACTGCTGTAAATACAGGACAGAAAAACGGTGTCATTGTACTATAAAACTTTATTTCTGGCTAAAACAGAAAATAGATCACATCGGATAACCGAAGAACATATTTCTTTTGATTTCTGGGCCAGATTTTAAGTACATAGGACATCTTTCAATTGAATCGGGTAAGGCAATTACGATTCAAAAAAGTATAGTTTAATTTCTAGAAAAAAAATGTTTCGAATTACATACATCGTTGCTGGCAATGGGATGTGACGGTACTGCTGTAAATACAGGACAGAAAAACGGTGTCATTGTACTATAAAACTTTATTTCTGGCTAAAACAGGAAATAGATCACATCGGATAACTGAAGAACATATTTCTTTGATTTCTGGGCCAGATTCTAAGTACATAGGACATCTTTCAATTTATTCGGGTAAGGCAATTACTATTCAAAAAAGTATAGCTGAATTTCCAGGAAAAAAAAGTTTCGAATTTCCAACATCGTTGCTGGCAATGGGATGTGACGGTACTGCTGTAAATACAGGACAGAAAAACGGTGTCATTGTACTATAAAACTTTATTTCTGGCTAAAACAGAAAATAGATCACATCGGATAACTGAAGAACATATTTCTTTGATTTCTGGGCGAGATTGTAAGTACATAGGACATCTTTTAATTGATTCGGGTAAGGCAATTACGATTCAAAAAAGTATAGTTGAATTTCTAAGAAAAAAAGTTTCGAATTTCAAACATCGTTGCTGGCAATGGGATGTGACGGTACTGCTGTAAATACAGGACAGAAAAACGGTGTCATTGTAGTATAAAACTTTATTTCTGGCTAAAACAGAAAATAGATCACATCGGATAACTGAAGAACATATTTCTTTGATTTCTGGGCCAGATTTTAAGTACATAGGACATCTTTCAATTGATTCGGATAAGGCAATTACGATTCAAAAAAGTATAGTTGAACTTCTAGAAAAAAAAAGTTTCGAATTTCAAACATCGTTGCTGGCAATGGGATGTGACGGTACTGCTGTAAATACAGGACAGAAAAACGGTGTCATTGTACTATAAAACTTTATTTCTGGCTAAAACAGAAAATAGATCACATCGGATAACCGAAGAACATATTTCTTTTGATTTCTGGGCCAGATTGTAGTACATAGGACATCTTTCAATTGAATCGGGTAAGGCAATTACGATTCAAAAAAGTATAGTTTAATTTCTAGAAAAAAAAAGTTTCGAATTACATACATCGTTGCTGGCAATGGGATGTGACGGTACTGCTGTAAATACAGGACAGAAAAACGGTGTCATTGTACTATAAAACTTTATTTCTGGCTAAAACAGAAAATAGATCACATCGGATAACTGAAGAACATATTTCTTTGATTTCTGGGCCAGATTCTAAGTACAAAGGACATCTTTCAATTTATTCGGGTAAGGCAATTACTATTCAAAAAAGTATAGCTGAATTTCCAGGAAAAAAAGTTTCGAATTTCAAACATCGTTGCTGGCAATGGGATGTGACGGTACTGCTGTAAATACAGGACAGAAAAACGGTGTCATTGTACTATAAAACTTTATTTCTGGCTAAAACAGAAAATAGATCACATCGGATAACTGAAGAACATATTTTTTTGATTTCTGGGCCAGATTTTAAGTACATAGGACATCTTTCTATTGATTCGGGTAAGGCAATTACGATTCAAAAAAGTATTGTTGAATTTCTAGAAAAAAAAAGTTTCGAATTTCAAACATCGTTGCTGGCAATGGGATGTGACGGTACTGCTGTAAATACAGGACAGAAAAACGGTGTCATTGTACTATAAAACTTTATTTCTGGCTAAAACAGAAAATAGATCACATCGGATAACTGAAGAACATATTTCTTTGATTTCTGGGCCAGATTTTAAGTACATAGGACATCTTTCAATTGATTCGGGTAAGGCAATTACGATTCAAAAAATATTTTTGAATTTCTAGAAAAAAAAAGTTTCGAATTTCAAACATCGTTGCTGGCAATGGGATGTGACGGTACTGCTGTAAATACAGGACAGAAAAACGGTGTCATTGTACTATAAAACTTTATTTCTGGCTAAAACAGGAAATAGATCACATCGGATAACTGAAGAAAATATTTCTTTGATTTCTGGGCCAGATTCTAAGTACATAGGACATCTTTCAATTTATTCGGGTAAGGCAATTACTATTCAAAAAATTATAGCTGAATTTCCAGGAAAAAAAAGTTTCGAATTTCCAACATCGTTGCTGGCAATGGGATGTGACGGTACTGCTGTAAATACAGGACAGAAAAACGGTGTCATTGTACTATAAAACTTTATTTCTGGCTAAAACAGAAAATAGATCACATCGGACAACTCAAGAACATATTTCTTTGATTTCTGGGCCAGATTTTAAGTACATAGGACATCTTTTAATGGATTCGGGTAAGGCAATTACGATTCAAAAAAGTATAGTTGAATTTCTAAGAAAAAAAGTTTCGAATTTCAAACATCGTTGCTGGCAATGGGATGTGACGGTACTGCTGTAAATACAGGACAGAAAAACGGTGTCATTGTAGTATAAAACTTTATTTCTGGCTAAAACAGAAAATAGATCACATCGGATAACTGAAGAACATATTTCTTTGATTTCTGGGCCAGATTTTAAGTACATAGGACATCTTTCAATTGATTCGGGTAAGGCAATTACGATTCAAAAAAGTATAGTTGAATTTCTAGAAAAAAAAAAGTTTCGAATTTCAAACATCGTTGCTGGCAATGGGATGTGACGGTACTGCTGTAAATACAGGACAGAAAAACGGTGTCATTGTACTATAAAACTTTATTTCTGGCTAAAACAGAAAATAGATCACATCGGATAACTGAAGAACATATTTCTTTGATTTCTGGGCCAGATTTTAAGTACATAGGACATCTTTCAATTGATTCGGATAAGGCAATTACGATTCAAAAAAGTATAGTTGAACTTCTAGAAAAAAAAAGTTTCGAATTTCAAACATCGTTGCTGGCAATGGGATGTGACGGTACTGCTGTAAATACAGGACAGAAAAACGGTGTCATTGTACTATAAAACTTTATTTCTGGCTAAAACAGAAAATAGATCACATCGGATAACCGAAGAACATATTTCTTTTGATTTCTGGGCCAGATTTTAGTACATAGGACATCTTTCAATTGAATCGGGTAAGGCAATTACGATTCAAAAAAGTATAGTTTAATTTCTAGAAAAAAAAGTTTCGAATTACATACATCGTTGCTGGCAATGGGATGTGACGGTACTGCTGTAAATACAGGACAGAAAAACGGTGTCATTGTACTATAAAACTTTATTTCTGGCTAAAACAGAAAATAGATCACATCGGATAACTGAAGAACATATTTCTTTGATTTCTGGGCCAGATTCTAAGTACAAAGGACATCTTTCAATTTATTCGGGTAAGGCAATTACTATTCAAAAAAGTATAGCTGAATTTCCAGGAAAAAAAGTTTCGAATTTCAAACATCGTTGCTGGCAATGGGATGTGACGGTACTGCTGTAAATACAGGACAGAAAAACGGTGTCATTGTACTATAAAACTTTATTTCTGGCTAAAACAGAAAATAGATCACATCGGATAACTGAAGAACATATTTTTTTGATTTCTGGGCCAGATTTTAAGTACATAGGACATCTTTCTATTGATTCGGGTAAGGCAATTACGATTCAAAAAAGTATTGTTGAATTTCTAGAAAAAAAAAAGTTTCGAATTTCAAACATCGTTGCTGGCAATGGGATGTGACGGTACTGCTGTAAATACAGGACAGAAAAACGGTGTCATTGTACTATAAAACTTTATTTCTGGCTAAAACAGAAAATAGATCACATCGGATAACTGAAGAACATATTTCTTTGATTTCTGGGCCAGATTTTAAGTACATAGGACATCTTTCAATTGATTCGGGTAAGGCAATTACGATTCAAAAAATATAGTTGAATTTCTAGAAAAAAAAAGTTTCGAATTTCAAACATCGTTGCTGGCAATGGGATGTGACGGTACTGCTGTAAATACAGGACAGGAAAACGGTGTCATTGTACTATAAAACTTTATTTCTGGCTAAAACAGGAAATAGATCACATCGGATAACTGAAGAACATATTTCTTTGATTTCTGGGCCAGATTCTAAGTACATAGGACATCTTTCAATTTATTCGGGTAAGGCAATTACTATTCAAAAAATTATAGCTGAATTTCCAGGAAAAAAAAGTTTCGAATTTCCAACATCGTTGCTGGCAATGGGATGTGACGGTACTGCTGTAAATACAGGACAGAAAAACGGTGTCATTGTACTATAAAACTTTATTTCTGGCTAAAACAGAAAATAGATCACATCGGACAACTGAAGAACATATTTCTTTGATTTCTGGGCCAGATTTTAAGTACATAGGACATCTTTTAATGGATTCGGATAAGGCAATTACGATTCAAAAAAGTATAGTTGAATTTCTAAGAAAAAAAGTTTCGAATTTCAAACATCGTTGCTGGCAATGGGATGTGACGGTACTGCTGTAAATACAGGACAGAAAAACGGTGTCATTGTAGTATAAAACTTTATTTCTGGCTAAAACAGAAAATAGATCACATCGGATAACTGAAGAACATATTTCTTTGATTTCTGGGCCAGATTTTAAGTACATAGGACATCTTTCAATTGATTCGGGTAAGGCAATTACGATTCAAAAAAGTATAGTTGAATTTCTAGAAAAAAAAAAGTTTCGAATTTCAAACATCGTTGCTGGCAATGGGATGTGACGGTACTGCTGTAAATACAGGACAGAAAAACGGTGTCATTGTACTATAAAACTTTATTTCTGGCTAAAACAGAAAATAGATCACATCGGATAACTGAAGAACATATTTCTTTGATTTCTGGGCCAGATTCTAAGTACATAGGACATCTTTCAATTTATTCGGGTAAGGCAATTACTATTCAAAAAAGTATAGCTGAATTTCCAGGAAAAAAAAGTTTCGAATTTCCAACATCGTTGCTGGCAATGGGATGTGACGGTACTGCTGTAAATACAGGACAGAAAAACGGTGTCATTGTACTATAAAACTTTATTTCTGGCTAAAACTGAAAATAGATCACATCGGATAACTGAAGAACATATTTCTTTGATTTCTGGGCCAGATTTTAAGTACATAGGACATCTTTCAATTGATTCGGATAAGGCAATTACGATTCAAAAAAGTATAGTTGAACTTCTAGAAAAAAAAAGTTTCGAATTTCAAACATCGTTGCTGGCAATGGGATGTGACGGTACTGCTGTAAATGCAGGACAGAAAAACGGTGTCATTGTACTATAAAACTTTATTTCTGGCTAAAACAAAAAATAGATCACATCGGATAACCGAAGAACATATTTCTTTTGATTTCTGGGCCTGATTTTAAGTACATAGGACATCTTTCAATTGAATCGGGTAAGGCAATTACGATTCAAAAAAGTATAGTTTAATTTCTAGAAAAAAAATGTTTCGAATTACATACATCGTTGCTGGCAATGGGATGTGACGGTACTGCTGTAAATACAGGACAGAAAAACGGTGTCATTGTACTATAAAACTTTATTTCTGGCTAAAACAGAAAATAGATCACATCGGATAACTGAAGAACATATTTCTTTGATTTCTGGGCCAGATTTTAAGTACATAGGACATCTTTCAATTGATTCGGGTAAGGCAATTACGATTCAAAAAAGTATTGTTGAATTTCTAGAAAAAAAAAGTTTCGAATTTCAAACATCGTTGCTGGCAATGGGATGTGACGGTACTGCTGTAAATACAGGACAGAAAAACGGTGTCATTGTACTATAAAACTTTATTTCTGGCTAAAACAGAAAATAGATCACATCGGATAACTGAAGAACATATTTCTTTGATTTCTGGGCCAGATTTTAAGTACATAGGACATCTTTCAATTGATTCGGGTAAGGCAATTACGATTCAAAAAATATTTTTGAATTTCTAGAAAAAAAAAGTTTCGAATTTCAAACATCGTTGCTGGCAATGGGATGTGACGGTACTGCTGTAAATACAGGACAGAAAAACGGTGTCATTGTACTATAAAACTTTATTTCTGGCTAAAACAGGAAATAGATCACATCGGATAACTGAAGAAAATATTTCTTTGATTTCTGGGCCAGATTCTAAGTACATAGGACATCTTTCAATTTATTCGGGTAAGGCAATTACTATTCAAAAAATTATAGCTGAATTTCCAGGAAAAAAAAGTTTCGAATTTCCAACATCGTTGCTGGCAATGGGATGTGACGGTACTGCTGTAAATACAGGACAGAAAAACGGTGTCATTGTACTATAAAACTTTATTTCTGGCTAAAACAGAAAATAGATCACATCGGACAACTCAAGAACATATTTCTTTGATTTCTGGGCCAGATTTTAAGTACATAGGACATCTTTTAATGGATTCGGGTAAGGCAATTACGATTCAAAAAAGTATAGTTGAATTTCTAAGAAAAAAAGTTTCGAATTTCAAACATCGTTGCTGGCAATGGGATGTGACGGTACTGCTGTAAATACAGGACAGAAAAACGGTGTCATTGTACTATAAAACTTTATTTCTGGCTAAAACAGAAAATAGATCACATCGGATAACTGAAGAACATATTTCTTTGATTTCTGGGCCAGATTTTAAGTACATAGGACATCTTTCAATTGATTCGGGTAAGGCAATTACGATTCAAAAAAGTATAGTTGAATTTCTAGAAAAAAAAAAGTTTCGAATTTCAAACATCGTTGCTGGCAATGGGATGTGACGGTACTGCTGTAAATACAGGACAGAAAAACGGTGTCATTGTACTATAAAACTTTATTTCTGGCTAAAACAGAAAATAGATCACATCGGATAACTGAAGAACATATTTCTTTGATTTCTGGGCCAGATTTTAAGTACATAGGACATCTTTCAATTGATTCGGATAAGGCAATTACGATTCAAAAAAGTATAGTTGAACTTCTAGAAAAAAAAAGTTTCGAATTTCAAACATCGTTGCTGGCAATGGGATGTGACGGTACTGCTGTAAATACAGGACAGAAAAACGGTGTCATTGTACTATAAAACTTTATTTCTGGCTAAAACAGAAAATAGATCACATCGGATAACCGAAGAACATATTTCTTTTGATTTCTGGGCCAGATTTTAGTACATAGGACATCTTTCAATTGAATCGGGTAAGGCAATTACGATTCAAAAAAGTATAGTTTAATTTCTAGAAAAAAAAGTTTCGAATTACATACATCGTTGCTGGCAATGGGATGTGACGGTACTGCTGTAAATACAGGACAGAAAAACGGTGTCATTGTACTATAAAACTTTATTTCTGGCTAAAACAGAAAATAGATCACATCGGATAACTGAAGAACATATTTCTTTGATTTCTGGGCCAGATTCTAAGTACAAAGGACATCTTTCAATTTATTCGGGTAAGGCAATTACTATTCAAAAAAGTATAGCTGAATTTCCAGGAAAAAAAGTTTCGAATTTCAAACATCGTTGCTGGCAATGGGATGTGACGGTACTGCTGTAAATACAGGACAGAAAAACGGTGTCATTGTACTATAAAACTTTATTTCTGGCTAAAACAGAAAATAGATCACATCGGATAACTGAAGAACATATTTTTTTGATTTCTGGGCCAGATTTTAAGTACATAGGACATCTTTCTATTGATTCGGGTAAGGCAATTACGATTCAAAAAAGTATTGTTGAATTTCTAGAAAAAAAAAAGTTTCGAATTTCAAACATCGTTGCTGGCAATGGGATGTGACGGTACTGCTGTAAATACAGGACAGAAAAACGGTGTCATTGTACTATAAAACTTTATTTCTGGCTAAAACAGAAAATAGATCACATCGGATAACTGAAGAACATATTTCTTTGATTTCTGGGCCAGATTTTAAGTACATAGGACATCTTTCAATTGATTCGGGTAAGGCAATTACGATTCAAAAAATATAGTTGAATTTCTAGAAAAAAAAAGTTTCGAATTTCAAACATCGTTGCTGGCAATGGGATGTGACGGTACTGCTGTAAATACAGGACAGGAAAACGGTGTCATTGTACTATAAAACTTTATTTCTGGCTAAAACAGGAAATAGATCACATCGGATAACTGAAGAACATATTTCTTTGATTTCTGGGCCAGATTCTAAGTACATAGGACATCTTTCAATTTATTCGGGTAAGGCAATTACTATTCAAAAAATTATAGCTGAATTTCCAGGAAAAAAAAGTTTCGAATTTCCAACATCGTTGCTGGCAATGGGATGTGACGGTACTGCTGTAAATACAGGACAGAAAAACGGTGTCATTGTACTATAAAACTTTATTTCTGGCTAAAACAGAAAATAGATCACATCGGACAACTGAAGAACATATTTCTTTGATTTCTGGGCCAGATTTTAAGTACATAGGACATCTTTTAATGGATTCGGATAAGGCAATTACGATTCAAAAAAGTATAGTTGAATTTCTAAGAAAAAAAGTTTCGAATTTCAAACATCGTTGCTGGCAATGGGATGTGACGGTACTGCTGTAAATACAGGACAGAAAAACGGTGTCATTGTAGTATAAAACTTTATTTCTGGCTAAAACAGAAAATAGATCACATCGGATAACTGAAGAACATATTTCTTTGATTTCTGGGCCAGATTTTAAGTACATAGGACATCTTTCAATTGATTCGGGTAAGGCAATTACGATTCAAAAAAGTATAGTTGAATTTCTAGAAAAAAAAAAGTTTCGAATTTCAAACATCGTTGCTGGCAATGGGATGTGACGGTACTGCTGTAAATACAGGACAGAAAAACGGTGTCATTGTACTATAAAACTTTATTTCTGGCTAAAACAGAAAATAGATCACATCGGATAACTGAAGAACATATTTCTTTGATTTCTGGGCCAGATTCTAAGTACATAGGACATCTTTCAATTTATTCGGGTAAGGCAATTACTATTCAAAAAAGTATAGCTGAATTTCCAGGAAAAAAAAGTTTCGAATTTCCAACATCGTTGCTGGCAATGGGATGTGACGGTACTGCTGTAAATACAGGACAGAAAAACGGTGTCATTGTACTATAAAACTTTATTTCTGGCTAAAACTGAAAATAGATCACATCGGATAACTGAAGAACATATTTCTTTGATTTCTGGGCCAGATTTTAAGTACATAGGACATCTTTCAATTGATTCGGATAAGGCAATTACGATTCAAAAAAGTATAGTTGAACTTCTAGAAAAAAAAAGTTTCGAATTTCAAACATCGTTGCTGGCAATGGGATGTGACGGTACTGCTGTAAATGCAGGACAGAAAAACGGTGTCATTGTACTATAAAACTTTATTTCTGGCTAAAACAAAAAATAGATCACATCGGATAACCGAAGAACATATTTCTTTTGATTTCTGGGCCTGATTTTAAGTACATAGGACATCTTTCAATTGAATCGGGTAAGGCAATTACGATTCAAAAAAGTATAGTTTAATTTCTAGAAAAAAAATGTTTCGAATTACATACATCGTTGCTGGCAATGGGATGTGACGGTACTGCTGTAAATACAGGACAGAAAAACGGTGTCATTGTACTATAAAACTTTATTTCTGGCTAAAACAGAAAATAGATCACATCGGATAACTGAAGAACATATTTCTTTGATTTCTGGGCCAGATTTTAAGTACATAGGACATCTTTCAATTGATTCGGGTAAGGCAATTACGATTCAAAAAATATAGTTGAATTTCTAGAAAAAAAAAGTTTCGAATTTCAAACATCGTTGCTGGCAATGGGATGTGACGGTACTGCTGTAAATACAGGACAGAAAAATGGTGTCATTGTACTATAAAACTTTATTTCTGGCTAAAACAGGAAATAGATCACATCGGATAACTGAAGAACATATTTCTTTGATTTCTGGGCCAGATTCTAAGTACATAGGACATCTTTCAATTTATTCGGGTAAGGCAATTACTATTCAAAAAATTATAGCTGAATTTCCAGGAAAAAAAAGTTTCGAATTTCCAACATCGTTGCTGGCAATGGGATGTGACGGTACTGCTGTAAATACAGGACAGAAAAACGGTGTCATTGTACTATAAAACTTTATTTCTGGCTAAAACAGAAAATAGATCACATCGGATAACTGAAGAACATATTTCTTTGATTTCTGGGCCAGATTTTAAGTACATAGGACATCTTTTAATTGATTCGGGTAAGGCAATTACGATTCAAAAAAGTATAGTTGAATTTCTAAGAAAAAAAGTTTCGAATTTCAAACATCGTTGCTGGCAATGGGATGTGACGGTACTGCTGTAAATACAGGACAGAAAAACGGTGTCATTGTAGTATAAAACTTTATTTCTGGCTAAAACAGAAAATAGATCACATCGGATAACTGAAGAACATATTTCTTTGATTTCTGGGCCAGATTTTAAGTACATAGGACATCTTTCAATTGATTCGGGTAAGGCAATTACGATTCAAAAAAGTATAGTTGAATTTCTAGAAAAAAAAAGTTTCGAATTTCAAACATCGTTGCTGGCAATGGGATGTGACGGTACTGCTGTAAATACAGGACAGAAAAACGGTGTCATTGTACTATAAAACTTTATTTCTGGCTAAAACAGAAAATAGATCACATCGGATAACCGAAGAACATATTTCTTTTGATTTCTGGGCCAGATTTTAAGTACATAGGACATCTTTCAATTGATTCGGGTAAGGCAATTACGATTCAAAAAAGTATAGTTGAATTTCTAGAAAAAAAAAGTTTCGAATTTCAAACATCGTTGCTGGCAATGGGATGTGAAGGTACTGCTGTAAATACAGGACAGAAAAACGGTGTCATTGTACTATAAAACTTTATTTCTGGCTAAAACAGAAAATAGATCACATCGGATAACTGAAGAACATATTTCTTTGCTTTCTGGGCCAGATTCTAAGTACATAGGACATCTTTCAATTTTTTCGGGTAAGGCAATTACTATTCAAAAAAGTATAGCTGAATTTCCAGGAAAAAAAAGTTTCGAATTTCAAACATCGTTGCTGGCAATGGGATGTGACGGTACTGCTGTAAATACAGGACAGAAAAACGGTGTCATTGTAGTATAAAACTTTATTTCTGGCTAAAACAGAAAATAGATCACATCGGATAACTGAAGAATATATTTCTTTGATTTCTGGGCCAGATTTTAAGTACATAGGACATCTTTCAATTGATTCGGGTAAGGCAATTACGATTCAAAAAAGTATAGTTGAATTTCTAGAAAAAAAAAGTTTCGAATTTCAAACATCGTTGCTGGCAATGGGATGTGACGGTACTGCTGTAAATAAAGGACAGAAAAACGGTGTCATTGTACTATAAAACTTTATTTCTGGCTAAAACAGAAAATAGATCACATCGGATAACCGAAGAACATATTTCTTTGATTTCTGGGCCAGATTTTAAGTACATAGGACATCTTTCAATTGATTCGGGTAAGGCAATTACTATTCAAAAAAGTATAGCTGAATTTCCAGGAAAAAAAAGTTTCGAATTTCAAACATCGTTGCTGGCAATGGGATGTGACGGTACTGCTGTAAATACAGGACAGAAAAACGGTGTCATTGTACTATAAAACTTTATTTCTGGCTAAAACAGAAAATAGATCACATCGGATAACTGAAGAATATATTTCTTTGATTTCTGGGCCAGATTTTAAGTACATAGGACATCTTTCAATTGATTCGGGTAAGGCAATTACGATTCAAAAAAGTATAGTTGAATTTCTAGAAAAAAAAAGTTTCGAATTTCAAACATCGTTGCTGGCAATGGGATGTGACGGTACTGCTGTAAATAAAGGACAGAAAAACGGTGTCATTGTACTATAAAACTTTATTTCTGGCTAAAACAGAAAATAGATCACATCGGATAACCGAAGAACATATTTCTTTGATTTCTGGGCCAGATTTTAAGTACATAGGACATCTTTCAATTGATTCGGGTAAGGCAATTACTGTTCAAAAAAGTATAGTTGAATTTCCAGTAAAAAAAGTTTCGAATTTCAAACATCGTTGGTGGCAATTGTATGTGACGGTACTGCTGTAAATACAGGATGGAAAAACGGTGTCATTGTACTATCGGAAAAATATCTTAGGTGTTACAGTGGTTTGTGTGCCTACTACATGCTAATGAATTACCCTACGTCATCATTTCACAAGCCTCGATGGTACCACGACAGGTCCAAATAGTTTTCAGAAAACATTGGAAAAAGACTTGAAAATTGCCTAGAATCTAAAGTGGTGACTTTTGAAGCTGTAAGTTCAGAATTGCCGGGTGTTAATGCTGAATTATTAAGCACCAATCAAAAATATTTATATGAAATGTGCTCAGCTATTTCTTGTAGCACAATCACGCCTAGCTTAGGTAAGGCGTGAAAAGCTTAGCGAAGGCTATCCAGGAAAGCTAGCACATTCTCAATGGCTGACTTGTGCAAACGGGATTCTTCGTTTATATGTAGGAACAACGAAACCATCGGTCCACCTGAAATAATTTGTCAATTTTATTATGAAAGTGTACGCACCAACCTGGTTTGACATCAAGGCTAAACCTTCCCGTAAATATGGGCCTATCTGCGTATTTAATATGGTTAGAAGATCTTCGTATATGCAAAACGAGCTGAAGAGCATTGTTTTAAAAACTATTCAACGAAATTCATTCTTTGCACATCCAGAAAAATTGTTGCTAGCTATGTTACAAGACGAGGAGTTACATATAATAGAACTAGCTCTTCGAAGAATATTAAAAGCAAGAGAACAGACCAAAGGCAGAAAAGTACACGAGTTTCAGCTTCCTGAACTTCAGAACGGATCATCACATTATTACGATATGATAAATAAGTGGAAAGAAAATGTTACTGAACCATAAATGACGGTGAATTACAGTGATACAGAAATAAAGACTATGATTTCCTCAGGAGACAATTTCCTATATTTTGAGAAGTTTTCTTGTCACACACAGACAGTAGAACGGTGTGTAAAGCTAGTAACTGAGGCTGCATTATCTGTTTGAGGTTCAGAGGCAAGATATGGTTATATATTAATCAAGATAAAAGCTATACAAGACTTGCCACTTTTTGAGACAAAATTTCAATATTTTCAGGAAAAACAGTGTTTAAAAAACTTCTGAAAAGGACACTTTAAGAAGGAGACTATTGCTTAAATCATTTTTAATATAATATGGATAATTTGCGTAGCAAATAAAAACAAATAAAAATATATAATTGAGTTTTATTACAACATTCTTAAACGTCATCTTTTTATACTACTTTGCAAAACTTCAACTCTAGTGTGCCACCTGAAGATATTTTCAAAACTGGTTGATATTTTGCACTTTTGCATCTTGGGTCATGGATCAATGATTGGTGATGCAGGAAAGAAAAAAAAATTTTTTTTTCGCTCCACCCTAATATATATGTATGTATGCATGTATGTATGTATGTATGCATATATGTCAGAATTTTCGACGCATTTTGGTACTTTTCTATTTAAATGTTTACTGCTGGTCCAAGCGATACAGAGTGGGTTTGGTGCGCTGCCAAAATTATAACTCGTGACGCAGGACATCTGAAATTTTGCGTTCCGGCGGACCTTTATGTTCCTCCATAACGGTCCTCCGGAATCCTAAAACAAAAAACTTTACAAGATAGCTGCATGATGCTGACAAAAGTAGCTTGAAGCCTCAATCAAAATATGTTATTAGTATATACTATATACACAGGGCCGCCCAGAGACTTTACGGCACCTGGGGCAAACTTCTGTTGGGGGCCCCAAGAAAGCTGATTAATCGAATTTTTTTTTTTTTTTTTTTTTTTTTGGGGGGGGGGGGGTTTCAGGAGATTATTTTGAATTTTGAAGTACGGTACAAGTTTCAGAATTTTCTTTCGGAGGAAATCTAATAAAAACTTTTTTAAAATTTTTTGGGGCCCCTCCGGCAGTTGGGGGCCAGGGGCAAAGTGCCCCAGTGCCCCCCCCCCTCTGGGCGGCCCTGTGTATACACAGGGTGTCTCAGTTCAACGCTTCAGAACTTCTACGAGGGGTAGGATGCATCCTGACGACTCGAAATCATCTAGCAATGTGGGGTTGGAAATGCTTTCCTGAAGCGGTGATGTACACCGAAACACCATAGAGAAAGAAACCGTAAGTGAATAACAATTTTAATAATAATTGCACAAAAATAAAAGGTACATGAGTCAAAGTAAGTGTTCGAAGTTTTTTCCACCGACTGCATTGCAGACCTCACATCTCCGGCGCATGGAATTCCGAACATTCGGAAACTATCCAGGCTCATCTCGAATTTCTCCGCCAGCTACTGTGATTGTTGCAACCAGCTCCTCAGCATTGTCAACGGGGGGTGTCATAAACCCATGTTTTCATACCCCCATAAATAAAAATCAAGACGTGATGGGTATGGTGACCGAGAAGGCCAACGCATGAAACCACCCCGTCCCATCCACTGTTGGCCAAATCTGACGTCTAGGAAGTTACGAACATTACGGCTGAAATGGGCAGGGGTCCATCATGTTGGAACCACATTGTCCGTTGCGTCCATGAAGAAATCTGTTCGTCAAACAAAAGTTGTGGCAATACTTGCTGCAGAAAAATCAAGTAGTTACTTCCGGTTAGACAGGTAACAGATAAGGTGCGATGAGGTGATCACCTACAATACCGGCCCAAACATTAACCGAAAACCGACTCTGTGCTGCACGACGTCGTATTGCATGCGAGTTCAACTCCGCCCAGAAATGGGCGCTATGCGTGTTGAACATTCCTTCTTTTTTGAAGGATGCCTCATCAGAAAACAACACTTTATTAGGGAAAAGTGGATCTGTAGCACACTTTCCAAGGTACCAGTGTGCGAAAGTAATACGAGGTGCATAATAATCCAGTTGCAATACCCTGCACACCAAAAGGCTAACTCTGCATTCGTATAATTAGCCATCATACTAACTCTGAGTCCTTGTGCGAAATAACGATTCCCTGCACAAACGCTAGGAACTTTCGCGCAACGCCATCTACCGCGATTGAAAAACATTTGAAACACCGCATTGCTATACGATTTCGATTTGTCAGGTTACACCCTACCCCTCGTAGAATTTCTGAAACGTTTAACTGAGACACCCTGTATATATATATATATATAAATATAAATATAAATAGCATACAAAACAAGAAAACTTTTTTAATTTCCAAATTCTTTTTCTTTTCCTTTAAAATTACTTCGGCGTTAGAAAATTTATTTCGTTTTCTTTTTAAGAACAAAGGATTTGAGCGTAACCTAAAAGCAATAGTAGGTAATCAATATGTCATCCCTTAAACCCTCAGTCTCGTGTGTGCCAAATCTTATACAATCGGCCAGGGTGTCGAGCCCAAAGATCTCCTCTGTCCAATCTATGCAAAGATCAAGGGTCATGTGACGACGACCTCTTGAAGTTTTTAAAAGACCCACCAAGGTTTTGGCCGGCGATTTGTTGAATATTCGTTGCCCCGACAACTTGTAGCAATGTAAGAAATAAAGTCTTGGTTCGAGATTTCATATGCTTTCGTTGTGTACGGGGCTGGAAGGGCCAGTAAAAGAGTTTGAAGAGGGCCTTCGATTACCCAAAAGCGACAGCGAGCCTCCCTGGCGGACTACGATATTTCATCATGGGAACTGAAGTCCGAACTATATAGAGAATTATATATAGAACGCTGTGATGCATTGACGGCCTTTCCCCTTCGCCACCGCCGTGCTGATGTTACATATGTATATATATATATATATATATATATATATATATATATATATATATATATATATATATATATATATACATATATATATATACACATATATATATATATATATACACATATATATATATATATATATATGTATATATATATATATATATATATATATATATATATATATATATATATATATATATATATATATATATACACATATATATATATATATATACATATATATATATATATATATATATATATATATATATATATATATATATATATATATATATATATATATATATATATATATATATATATATATATATATATACACTGCTGGCCACTGTAAATGCAACACCCTGAAATGCAAATAACATGAAATTTACAACATGCATTAGCGGAGGTGAGATATGCAAATGATTAGAATTTCAGCGCAGACGCACATCACGCGCGCCTGTGGCGCCACTTCAAAGCGCTATTTAAGGCTTGGAGATTTCGACGATTTCAAGTTCGGCAATTGTGTTTATCTTGTGGTTTTTTCAAAAAAACGATCAATTATGCCTCGTTGAAAACAGCGATCATCTTTTGATTAAGTATCCGAGTTCGATAGAGGAAGGATAGTGACCTACCGAGATTGTGGAATATCTTTCAGGGAAATCGGTAGTCGTGTTGGACGAAACCAAACAACTGTAATGCGGATATGTGATCGTTGGATGCAGGAGGGTACGACGGACCGGCGTATTCGATCGCAACCACCACAGAGCACCACTTCACGTGATGACAGGCAAATTGTGCGCATGGCAGTGACGGATCGCTCAGTCACATCACGAACCATAGCACAGCACATGCAGTCTGTAACGCATTATTCAGTGTCTGCGCGTACCATTCGACGCCGTTTACAGCAGAGTGGTCTGTCCGCAAGACGTCCATTGCTTTGTCTACCCTTGACGCAGAACCACAGACGTCTCCGCCGCCAATGGTGCGATGACAGAAGGATGTGGACGGCAGAATGGAATGAAATTGTCTTTACTGACGAGTCACGCTTCTGTCTGCAACACCACGATGGTCGCATTCGAGTCTGGAGACACCGTGAAGAGAGGATGCTGAACAGCTGCGTTATGCACCGCCACGCTGGTCCTGCACCGGGTATTATGGTATGGGGCGGTATTGGATATCACTCTCGCACACCTCTAGTACGCATTGCCGGTACTTTAAACAGCCAGCGCTACATCTCCGAGGTGTTGGAGCCAGTTGTCCTTCCTTACCTTCAGGGCTTGCCCACAGCCATATTTCAACAGGATAATCCGCGACCACACGTGGCACGCATTGTCCAACGGTTCTTCGTCAATCGCCAGATTGAATTGCTTCCCTGGCCGCCTCGCTCTCCGGATCTTTCGCCGATAGAAAACATGTGGTCCATGGTTGCTCTACGATTGACCCAGATTCCATCCCCAGCTGCCACAGCAGATCAACTTTGGCAACGTGTGGAAGCTGCTTGGTCTGCTGTACCCCAAGAACTCATCCAAAGTCTCTTTGAATCA
>OU015490.1:58256897-58339397 GCA_907164885.2 Dolomedes plantarius
ACGTGTTCGAGTGAATTCTCGGCTCATCGCTCTGCCCGCGAGACGGCGTACAGCACATGCGTAGTAGCCGTACGGGGGAGTCGCCCGTTTCCGGCTTTCACAATAAATACGTGGCCGGGAGAAAAAATACTCGCCGGTGTGTTGTTTGTTCTCACTCGCTCGCTCGATTTGTATGCGTTAATATTATTTTATGTTACTGCCCTCGCATATATTTTATTTCTATTATGTTTCGTTGCTGTATACTAAAGTTAATATCGATAACTTTTAATAAAAAAAATGAATTCTCAAACCCTACATTTACTTCTTTTTTTAAAACCTCTGCCTAACACACCCCATACCTATAAGTGAGGTAGGTAGTCATTTTGACCCGTAAGATTTACTTTACTTAAAACTGTCTTTTTTTTAAATGAAATGTTACGTACTACTACACGTCTACCATAGTACAATGCAAAAAAAAAAAAAATAACAAAAAAAAATGAAACCTTAAACTGTACAAACGTATTTTTATTTCACAGTAACACATGATAAATTATTAAAAAAGAAACGTAATCATGGAACATCAAACGGGCAAAACACAAAGCATACAAATATGAATAAAAGTAATAAAGATATTAGGTAATACTAAAAATCGTCGAAATGAAAATCTAAGATATACGAGTAAGAATTACCGATCAATCAAAGCCATCAAAGTCCTCTTCTTCCGTATCAGAATTGAAAAGTGACAAAATTTCTGGATGAATTTTTGTATCTGGATCTTCCTTGTTGGAAGAACTGTTATCGTTGGAACTGTCATCGTCGCTGACATTAGGAACAATTATTTACAACAATACTCACTGTACTTCCGCCAACCTTGTTGACAGTTCTGCTTGGAGGACAGTCGAAAGTCAAAGGTACCTCGTCCATGTTGATCACCTGATCGGTGGAAAACTTGTTGTCCTTTAATTGGTCCCCTATAAACTTTAGGAAAGAAGATTTCTTTACCTCCCAGTCAACAGGCAATTTTTGCCCCACGATTGTACGGGCCCGAACGGAGAGTTTTTCCCGCTTCATGCATCGGTAGCACCAGCTGGATCCAGCTTTGAAATCGTCTAACTCCATCTTCGCCGCTATAACTCTGGCTTGTAAACGTATCTTTATTGTTGATATTGGAATGCTCTTACTTCTCTGGGATAAAATCCATTTCTCAAGACTAGTTTCCAGCTGAGGCCAAGCAGCTTTCCCTCTTCTGCGTGCTCTCGTACTTTTCGGCATCTTTAGTAAAACTGTCTTTTCGGAGCGCCATCGCCGAACACAACGTTCATCAACACTGAACTCTCTGCCTGCTGCTCTATTTCCGATTTCTTCTGCTTTGGCAATAACACTCAACTTAAAATTCGCACAGTAGCTTTTATTTCTGCGTTTTGGAGCCATTTTGTTAAATAGTTTCACAGTACGGGGGGGGGGGAAAACTATTTTCGCAGAGAGAGAACGAGAGCAATGCACGTGCGTCGTCGCCAAAGTGTGTATGACATCATCGTCATCCTTTTCTAAAATTAGTCAAGAACTTCGCGCATGCGCAGTGATAAACGCCGGTTCAAGTAATGCGTTAAGCTCAATTTTAGTAGAAAAGTGCAAGATGAAAGGATTTTAAAATCCGAAATCGGCGTAAAGGCCGCACCAGCGTAAGCGCCGCGCCCAACAATTTTTGAACTTTTTTTTACGTATTCGTGCGCTTACGTGCGAAATTACGGTATATATATACATATGTATATATATATATATATATATATATATATATATATATATATAGATATATATATATATGTATATATATAGATATATATATATATATATATATATGATATATATATATATATATTATATATATATATATATATATATATATATATATATATATATATATATATATATATATATATATATATATATATATATGTATATATATATATATATGTATATATATATATATGTATGTATATATATATATATATATATATATATATATATATATATATATATATATATAATAAATACAACGACCAATGTATGCCATTGATGTAAAAAAAAACAAAAATATATAGGTAAAAAAAAATCGTAAGGGATATTTTTATAGACAAAATAATGTAAAAGAAAATATTCGAATTAAATCTCATAGAACATACTAAAGAATATAGTACAGTTAATGTAGTACAGTTTGAGGAACTTATCTTTTACTGTATTTTAATATTTTTTTTAACAATGTCCAATAGTCTGCAGCATTAGTAAGATAAAAAAAAATATTTTTTTGTGTATTTTGTTGTCATGCACGTGACGATAAATTAATTTAAAGTACCAGAAACAGAAATGACGTGATCAACATTTAATAAATTAAATTCTAATAATTAATCTTTAAAAATTAACCAAAATTCAGAAATTGGAGGTAAAGATTCGAAAAAGATTTCATCTTAAAAGTATTTTTATGACCTTTCTCGTGATATAAATTTTATAACCCTCAAATTATTATTTTAAATGCAAACTTAAAAAAAGTTACTAAAACAGCTTCAAAATTTAATTTTTAAAATTTAAGAAGAATTTTTCAAAAATCTTGATTAGTGCACCCCTACACTATAAGGTGAATCACCATGCAAAATTTCAGCCCTTTTGGACCAGCGGTTTGGTCTGTGCGTTGTATGTCAGTCAGTCAGCCGGTCAATCAGTCAGTCAGTCAGTTACGGAACTGTTATATATATATATATATATATATATACATATATATATATATATATATATATATATATATATATATATATATGACAGGCGTGTGGTTTGCCTGTTCTCACATTAATTTGCAGTCATCATCTCAATACTGGTGGCGAGTGGTAAGTAGTCTAAATCCAATAAACAAACATAGTTCCAACTAAATCAAGTCAATTTATTTCACCTTCCAGCAACGACTGATCCAAGTAGCGCATATTTGAGCGCTTGCCATTTTCAAATTGTGGACCCAGCTGACACGCGTCCACTAGCAACGATTAAATCCCGCGTTCTGACAAAAATTCGCGGGCATCTCCGCCCGTCAACTCTCTCTGCACATGCGCAGAGCCCAAACCATACATCTATCAAGGATAAATGTAATGTTTCCTCCTCGACAGCAGAACCCACAGGCGCGCCAAGATTACATAATGAAAAGGGGAATTTCCCTTTCCCAATTCGCGTCTTGAAATACGAACAAATAGAGGCGAATTACGCCACGTATATAATTCAATTCCCAAGCCCCCTTTAATTTTAAGGTAATCATTCTTTTCCCACCAAATCCTTGACATATATATATATACACTGCTGACCATTAAAATTGCAACACCAGGAAGAAAAGTAAATAACAAAACTTTACTTATTGTACGCATACAGCATAGTAGGAAAAAAACATGATTGAATTTGCATGCGAACATTATTAAATTTGTATGGCGTAATACATACAAATTTTCATGAAAAAATTTGTATGTATTACGCCATGGGAAAATGACATCATTTAATCGACAGTAATGCTAATTGGTAGATTTTTCAGACAGACGTCACGATGACAGCATATTTTCACGGCGAAATTTTCAAGGCTTAATATCTCTTATGATAACATCATGTGACCCGTCACGTCTTTTGTGAAAATTCGTAGTCACAATGGCTGCAGAACAATTTTTTCTTGACCAGTCTGCCCGTTGTCTTTCATATTTATTCTGCCTAGTAGCGTACCTGCATACTGGATAAGAAATCACTGCCTAGATAAATGTGGCTATATGTAAAGTTATATGTACACAAAAGAGTAAAATTCAAATAAAAAATGCAAAATGGCAAGATTCAAATCATAAAAGTTCTTACACGATTTGTTGTTTTGAAGACATTCTTTATACTATATCCCTGTGAAGTTATGTTTTAAGACTGCTCGGTTAGTAAGCCCTACTGAATTCGCTTAGCTGAATGTTAACCCATTGTAACGTCTCTTGTACAACAGTAAATATTTTGTGCTTGGAAATTGTTGGAAGACCAACCAACGCGCGGTTTGTGCACATAATTGATTTAGACGGCTGCAGACAGACAGTCGCCTGGTGACATAAAGGCCGGAAGTGCTATGTGGCGGTGAAAAGAATAGTTTAATTATATACTATATGATTGGTGGAGAAAGATAGATATAGTATGGGGTGTGGTTAATATATTGCAAGAATTAAATTAGAATCCGTTGTGACCTTAACGACTGAAAACAACTCTGGTTTGAAATGACAGATTTATTTGTTGATTAAAAGGCATATAATATTATACAATACACTCCTACTGCATATCTCATAATTCATCTACACATATCACTTACAAACTCATTACTCTACTATGTTAATTATGTACGACACTCAACACATACATTTAACTCATTCAATTATTTTAACATCCTCTTATATAAATATCACTCATATTAACCTGACTCAATTTACTGACATAATGATATTTCCACTCATTTTTATATGTTGATTCATTCAAACCCTATCAATTTAATTCTTATTATCAACTATTCTTAATTGGGTGAAACAGGGATTATTCACATAAATGTGACGAAAGGGGGAAGTACGGTACCTTCGTTGCTGATGCGAGATTGTAGTGGCGTTGGTCCTTCGTCTGGGAATGGCATAGTCTTGAGGCACTGGGATTGTTCATAGAAACATACACTGGTATTGTTCATAGACGAAATCACTAGTTCGGTGTCGAACAACTACTCTTCGGATGACGGGTCATACTGGATCGGGAACCTCTCTTGCATCTGGCGTCATCATCGTTTCATGGCGGAACTGTTGCAACAACCGCTTCTTCAACAATTGCCGGTTTTTGGCTTCAATGCCCTTATTATTATCTTTCGTCAAATGGCCGCCTTATACTCTCATAAATATACATGGGCTTAGTATTACTTTGAAACCATGCTCCTGCCTCCCATCTATCAACTCACTTCTCCTCATATAACTCTACATCTATCGGTACTCGTCGTGTTTTTTTAAGCAACCTCTTCGTCTATCAGCCAGCAAAACTTGTTTCTTATCTCTATCAATACTGTTATTTCATCTCCATATCTTTCTCATTCTAACTCTCGGGCACCTCCTCCAAAGCTTTCCTATTGGCTATATTGCCTCTTCTCTTTTACCATCTGATTGGCTTGCGGTTTATCCTTAATATTTATTCCGTCCATTGGGCTTCGTGGGCGTATCTCTCGCCGTGACCCCACTCTCATCGTTCCACGGATCTGGACCCTTTTACAACCTGGCACAGGGCTAATGACTTTTGTGTGTGGGCTCCCCTTTTATTACGGCCATAACTGTTCTCCTCTTTTTTTACCTATTCTTCTTGCTCTCTACTCAAACCGCCCTTTTGCATATTTATTAACTGTACATCTGTCTGTAAGTGCCTGTCCCTTCTTTATCTCCTTCTGTTATCTTTATAGCCCTCTTTACAATTGGCGCTTCTTAGCCTTCCCACATTTTACTCTCGTTTACTCCAATTGGTTTATTCTTTGCACTTCCTTCTTCCAATTTCTAATTCCGCGGACACAATGTCGTTGCACTCTACGACATGCTCGTAGTACGCTGCGACTGCGTTGTACGCTACGACTGCTACTGACAGCTCTCGTAACAGTAAACAAGCTACAAAAAGGGGAGTTGCCGACCGGAGTCGCCTAGTCGTTTAGGAATGTAACTGAATAAAGAAAGGTGGCGTTTTCTAGAGCTTTCGAGAACGTTCACCGAACGCGAGTTCGGTGATTCTGAGATTCAGAGATTAAGTTAGTCTGAGTAAGTTAAAGATGAAGAAAGAGTGACGCTGGAGCCGGAAATAAGGAGATGCTGTCGGGCCTAGAAAGACTTGAACGAGAGCAGCGACATCTCAAGTTTGACCTTCATCGTCGATGTCGTGAACCCACGAATATAATGTTTTTATATATATTGCAAATAGCCTTATTTAGTCAAGAAATGCCATTAAAGCATAAAATACCAAAAGTCTGGCAGCCTTTTATTTATGTCAAACTCCTTACACCATGGAGAACATTTTTTGCTATGACTATGGTCAAAAATTCAATGATTTTTTTGTACTTATACTCTTATCTGATTCACATCAAAAATTTCGTCCACCAAAGGAAATTATATGCGCTCAAAACCAGTGTACGTCATTTTTTCCTAGAATAAATCTAGTTTAAAAATGGGCCCAAGGTAGCCCAATGGTAGTGCTTCGACTTTCGATGCTGAAGGTGCTCGGATCCAATCCCGACAAGCGCCATTAAATACCTCCGCGTCTAGGCCGGATATGGGCGTATTCACTACGTAGACCGGAATATCCCTCTATGAGGTCAGAGAGAGTGGGAGAGGGTATGATCTCTTCAGATGTTACCCCTGGGGATGCTCGGTCAAAACTGAGGTGGCACCTGGCTAAATCGGACTCCGGTCCTTGGAATGCCATTATAAACTGGAGCGACACCCCTTCGCCCAATGCCTGAATGGACCAGGTCTGTAATACTTCTGGCCGGGGACTATTATATTGCATTAGATATATTATTATATTGCATTAGAAACAACATCAACACCAACAAGTTTAAAAATATTATTTAAGCTTAATAATAAAAAAGATACCCGAGTAAAATATTTCTTTCCCTATGACGTAGTACAATTTAAAAAAATAAACTTCAAATCCAAGTCGACAACCATCGAAAAAATATCTGCTACAGGTTAACATTGAGCTGAGCGGATCCAGTACGGCGGTTACCCAGCAACCTTAATGATGAAAATTCAGATAATTTAAGACTTAACACGTATTTAAAATAATATTATTATAAATATGCTCAAAATAACTGTACAATAAAATAAAACTACAGAGGCAGAAACAGCCTTTTAATTCCCCACAATATCGGATTTTTCAAAGCAAACTGCATGCAAATTAACATTCTATTTCTTTTTAAAATCAATATATTTTACAATCCTGCTAAAGATACTCTTACTGCATACTTATCGGATATATATAACGATGTAAGTAATTTTCTTTCCTCACACACCTTTTTTTTTTTTTTTTGAATTTTTGAATTTTTGTTAAAATATTAACCACGAATAGCCTTTCTTTTTTTTTCTTTACTAAACTTTAAACTCTAAATAAAGCGTATAAATTAACATTCTTTTTGAAAAATACCCAAACAAACTAAATCGTCTGCGAGCGCATATTTTTGCATAAATTACCATGGTAACAGTTGGCCGGACGTTAATTTTCTTTTGGGCACACGATATTTCCTCCTAAAATAAATATTTTTCTCAAAAATTATCCTTATCATCCGAAGGTTTTGCGCGCAACCCCCCCCCCTCCTTTTTACCCTGGGCTGCGCATGAGTGAGAATTCCATTAACGAAATAAGCTTAGGGAGTGTTTTTGTTGGAAATAATGGAAATCTCTGTTTCTTGAAGTGCTGTTTGCCGGGATTAGCGCGATAGATGATGGGCGCGCTGGCCGGCGAGACACTCTCTCGGTGTAAGCTTTATAAACAATGGTCTATTTAGAATGTTGCTTTACAAAATAAGGGAAATTGCGGTGAAACAATGACTTGCGGGACGCTTTTCGGTAGGTGTGGGGAGAAATTAATTCACTCTCAGCAACAACGAAACAAAAGTGACAAATAATCCAGTATCCTGAACGGATCTAATGGCTAATGGACAGACAAAGAGACCGACGATAATATGTTTTGCCATATATATATGTATATATGTATATATATATATATATATATATATATATATATATATATATATATATATATATATATATATATATATATATATATACACATATATATATTTATACATACACTGCTGGCCACCCCAATTGCAACACCAAGAAAGACAAGAGATATCACAACAAAATTTATTTCAACAAAATCAGTAGCCAGAGTAGCCGCCATTGTTGGAGATCACCGCTGCCACACGCCTCGGCATTGATTCAAAGAGACTTTGGATTAGTTCTTGGGGTACAGCAGACCAAGCAGGTTCCAAACGTTGCCAAAGTTGATCTGCTGTGGCAGCTGGGGATTGAATCTGTGTCAATCGTAGAGCAACCATGGACCACATGTTTTCTATCGGCGAAAGATCCGGAGAGCGAGGCGGCTAGGGAAGCAATTCAATCTGGAGATTGACGAAGAACCGTTGGACAATACGTGCCACGTGTGGTCGCGCATTATCCTGTTGAAATATGGCTGTGGGCAAGCCCTGAAGGTAAGGAAGGACAACTGGCTCCAACACCTCGGAGATGTAGCGCTGGCTGTTTAAAGTACCGGCAATGCGTACTAGAGGTGTGCGAGAGTGATATCCAATACCGCCCCATACCATAATACCCGGTGCAGGACTAGTGTGGCGGTGCAGCAGCTGTTCAGCATCCTCTCTTCACGTTGTCTCCAGACTGGAATGCAACCATCGTGGTGTTGCAGACAGAAGCGTGACTCGTCGGTAAAGACAATTTCATTATATTCTGCCGTCCACATCCTTCTGTCATCGCACCATTGGCGGCGGAGACGTCTGTGGTACTGCGTCAAGGGTAGACAAAGCAATGGACATCTTGCGGACAGACCACTCTGCTGTAAACGGCGTCGAATGGTACGCGCAGACACTGGATGATGCGTTACAGACTTCATGTGCTGTGCTATGGTTCGTGATGTGACTGAGCGATCCGTCACTGCCATGTGCACGATTTGCCTGTCATCACGTGAAGTGGTGCGCGATCACATATCCGCATTACAGTTGTTTGGTTTCGTCCAACACGACTACCGATTTCCCTGAAAGAAAATCCACAATCTCGGTAGGCCACTATCCTTCCTCTGTCGAACTCGGATACTTGATCAAAACATGATCGCTGTTTTCGACGAGGCATAATTGATCGTTTTTTTGAAAAAACCACAAGAAAAACACAATTGCCGAACTTGAAATCGTCGAAATCTCCAAGCCTTAAATAGCGCTTTGAAGTGGCGCCACAGGCGCGCGTGATGTGCGTCTGCGCTGAAATTCTAATCATTTGCATATCTCACCTCCGCTAATGCATGTTGTAAATTTCATGTTATTTGCATGTTTCCTTCAGGGTGTTGCTATTACAGTGGCCAGCAGTGTATAGATATATATATATATATATATATACACTGCAGTGCCACTGAATTAGGGATACCTACCTAGTAACGAGTTGGGACTCCTCTGGCCTTGATAACGGCTGCCACACGACGAGGCATAGATTCAACAAGTTTCTGGAAACGTTCCACGGGAATGGCTTGCCAAATATTGGCTAAAGCTGTCCATAATTCAGTAAGGTTCTTTGGTGCTGTGTGATGGCCTTTCACGCCTTGTTCCAAAACATCCCAAAGATGCTCAATAGGATTTAAGTCTGGGCTTCTAGGTGGCCAATTCATGACAGAGAAGTCAGAGGAATGCTCATCCAACCAGCCAGTAGCCAACCGGGACTGGTGAGAGGTACAGTTGTCTTGCTAGAAAACTCCATTACCGTGCGGATAACAGAACAGCATAAACGGATGGAGGTGATCACCCAGCAACTCTACGTACCAAATTGCATTGAGGGAGGTTGGTACACGCACCAAAGATCCCAAACTGTGCCACGAAAAAACACCCCAGACCATGATTGAGCCACCATGTCCTTGTAAAGTTCCAGGCATGCAGGATCCACGGCTTCATGAGCCTGACGCCATATTCTCAGCCTCCCGCCGGCGTTATGTAGTCAGAATCGAGACTCATCACTCCATGCTACTCGTTTCCAGTCCTCTACACTCTAGTCTCTGTGCTCTCTTGCCCAGGCAAGCCCGATGGCGAGTAAAGAGCAATGGTACTCTCGTAGGTCGACGGCTCCCAAAACCCTTACGGTGAAGAGAGCGTTGCACAGTCCGTTTACTGACTATACGACTGGCACCGTCATTAAACTGTGTGGTAATTTGAGCTAATGTTTGGCTTCGCTGGCTAAGTACAATACGCCTGAGCCGTCTCTCACCACGCACTGTCAAGGCTAATTGTCCTTTCCAGTTTTCCCGATAGCTAATGTTTTTCCACCATCCATGTATTCTTGATATACTCTTGACACTGTCGACCTTGAAAATCCTAGCTGTTTGACGATTTCGGAAATTGAATGGCCCATGCGTCGCGCACCTACGATTTGTCCGCGATCGAAGGCGTCTAAATCAGGCAGTTTACCCATACTGCCAATTCCAACAACTAATTCAGAACAACCACGGTACGCGCTATATATGCAGTTACCACAGCGCCCTCACTTGCGCATACATGATGCACAGCGCTACACAATTTGCATAGTCTTTGCTATCCCTAATTCAGTGGCACTTCAGTGTGTATATATATATATATATATATATATACATATCTAATTTAAGCAGATTTGAATTCATTTTGAGTTAATTTTGTTTTGTAGACTGGTGCAGCCATCTATCGGCCGGGACGGAGACGAAAAGTTAAAAGCAAGTTAACTTCCAATTAACTTCATTTTTTTTCAAATTGATGGGATAATTCATGAAAAAAAATTTTTAGAAATATTTATTAATACATAGAATTGTCAAGTTTATATGATTCAACAGAAAATTTAAAAACATGGTATATAAAAAGTTCTTTTTATCTTATAATTATTATTGTTTTAAATCATGTTTGTCTAGTTTAAAGACTATGTAGAAAATTAACAACCGCATGAGTTTATAAATTGATCAATAAAATGTGAAATTTCTGGTTTTCAGGAACGAATAAATTCAATTTACACTACGCCTTATGGGAAAACTTAGTTTGGTACTGGTTGTATTCGGTTCTTGTCGTGACATCTAGAACCAATTAACGATTTATACCACTGTATTTCTATACTCTAAGCTTGTTTGAGATGAACTTAATACATAAAAAATGTTGCTCTATAGAGCCCTATCTATATTAATGCTGTATCCCTCACATAAACAAAAAATGAACTGTGGAAGCTTCAGTAAAATCGGACAGTGGGTTATCAAGTTTTACGTATTTTAGATTATACTTCAAAATGTTCATCATAATTCGTTTAAATGAAAGATGGCGCATTCATTTCCCATGCCCTTTGCTGCCATTGGCCAGTGATGGCCGAATGGCTAGTCACGGCCGAATGGCCGAATGGCATGTGGTTCAGATCCTTTCGGTTTCAGTTCCGCTGATGGCATGGATGTTTGTAGCCTTTCGGAATCGGCTTTAAACTGTAGGTCCTGGTCTAATTAACCCTCGTGTAGCAAAAAAATGACCGTATCGCACCAAACCAAACCTTTGCTGCCATCTATCGGCTGAAATAGAATCTATTTGTATGCGATAAAGCAATTTTATATTAAAACCCAGGCACTCGGTATATCCAGGCTTTGAAAAAAAAAAGGTAGGAATGTGCTCATATTTTTTAAAGATGGCGAATCCTTTATCTTTCTTATTCTATTTGAATTTTCTTTCCGGCGTACCTAGTATCCAAGTTACAGTTATTTTTCTATTGTTTGGCTACGAAAGCCTTTAAAAAGCCATTTTCAGTCAAAATACCGATTTTTCATTTCGCCAGTCATGATGAAGCTAAACGCTTAATCTCTAATATTCTGTTTTAATTTTCTTTCTAGCGTACCTAGTATCTAAGTCAAAGTTATTTTCATATTGTTTGGCTATGATTAGAAATTGCCTTTAAAACGCCATTTCCAGTCAAAATACCGATTTTTCCTTTCACGAGTTACCCATTGATTAATCTGTAGTATCCTATTCGGATTTTCGTTCTGGCATACTTAGTACCCAGTTACAGTTATTTTAATATTTGTTTGGCTATGATTAAAAATTGCCTTTAAACGCCATTGTCATTCAAAATACAGATTTTTCAATTCACCAATCATATTAAAGCACAATACTTAATCTCTAATATTCTGTTTGAATTTTTCTTTCTGGCGCACCTAGTTACAGTTATTTTTATATTGTTTGGCTATGATTAGAAATCGCCTTTAAAACGCTATTTCCAGTCAAAATACTGATTTTTTCTTTCACCAGACACGATGAAGCCCATTGATTAATCTGTAGTATCCTATTTGAATTTTTGTTCTGGCATACTTAGTATCCCAGTTACAGCTATTTTAATATTTGTTTGGCTATGATTAAAAATTGCCTTTAAAACGGCATTGTCATTCAAAATACCGATTTTTCAATTCACCAATCATAATAAAGCAAAATACTTAATTTCTAATATTCTGTCTGAATTTTTCTTTCTGGCGCATCTAGTATCGAAGTTACAGTTATTTTTATATCGTTTGGCTATGATTAGAAATTGCCTTTAAGAAGCCATTTTCAGTCAAAATACCGATTTTTCATTTCACCAGTCACTAAGTAGCCCATTGATTAATCTGTAGTATCCTATTTGAATTTTCGTTCTCGCATACTTAGTATCCCAGTTACAGTTATTTTAATATTAGTTTGGCTATGATTAAAAATTGCCTTTAAAACGCCATTTTCGGACAAAATGCCGATTTTTCAGTTCTCAAGTCGTAATAAAGTCTGATCCTTTGTTTAAATCCGTTTGCTTTTTATTTCTAGCTCACCTAGAAATAAAAATCAAACAGACAATTTTAAAATATCAGAGATTTCTGCTATTTTAATATTATCTAGCTAGGATTAAAATATTGCTTTTTGAAACCCGCTCTCCAGTCAAAACATCGACTTTTTTTCAACAAGGATGAATAAGGATGAGCCTAAGAGAAGGTATTATTTTCATTAACTAATTTATGAATTATAAATTTATTTGTTAACTTGTAAGTTGTCTTTTTAGAAGTCAATAACTTCTAATTTTCGAATTTTTTTGACTGATTTTTTTTTAATTAAACACCTTAAGTTTTTTAATGTCATAGAAAATATTAAGTCTCAAAATAATTACAAAATACAGATGCAAAAAGATAAAATTTGCAAACTGTCAAAAAGTTTCATCATCAAGCCTACTATTTCTGTAAAGCATGTAGAAATAAAGCACAGTTCGGCACCCGCTGAAGTTTGGCGATCTGCGCATGCGCCGTGGCTGAAACGGCTTTTACTGTTTAGCCACAAAGTGTGTGTATCCAAGGGCTTAATAAACGAGGAAAGAGATTGAGTATTTCAATGTATGTCGTATCATTGGCGAAAGAGAAAGGAAAGTTCGCCATTTTTCATCACAGCTCTGCGTATAAAAATGATATCCGCCATTACATGCCACGTGGCCCATTTTTCTCCCTTAGGATCGGCAGTTAAGCCCGCTTGTGGGCGTTTACGATACCAGAGGAAAGACCGGCTGACGTCAATAGAAATCTCGCGAAGAAACGAAGAGGTGAAGAGGGAGAGATGGAATGCGAAATATAAGTTATGCTCTCCAGAAGAATTATGCAATCTCTCAGATTATAAATACAGAAGAGCCGGTGGTGTTTCAGGTTTCTGCAGCTAACGCAATTTAAAAAATAGTAATAAATAATCCTGTCTTGTAAACAATATAGTGGAACATTGCAATTGACAGGTTATGATAAAAGTGCATCGACCAAAGTCGTATATGAAGTACAGTATTATAGCGATTGTTTATCTATATATATAAAACAGTTCCGTAACTGACTGACTCACTGACTGACTGATATATACACAGTATACATATACTGTCTGACTAACTCACATACAACGCACAGACCAAACAGCTAGACCTAAAGGGCTGAAATTTTGCATGTCAATTCTTCTTATAGTGTAGAAAGATTTTTGAAAAATTCTACTTAGAATTTTTAAAATAAAATTTTTAAGCTGTTTTAGTAACTTTTTTTTAAGTTTGCATTTAAAATAATAATTTGAGGGTTATAAAATTTATATCACGAGAAAGACCATAAAAATTCCTTCAAAATGAGATCTTTTTCGAATCTTTACCTCCATTTTCTGATTTTTGATGAATTATTAAAGATTCATTTTTAGAATTTAATTTATTAAATGCTGATCAGGTGATTTCTTTTTCTGGTACTTTAAATAAATTTATCGTCAAGTGCATAGCAACTAAACAGACAAAAAAAAATTTTCTTGCTAATGCGGCAGACGATTGGACATTATCCAAAAAAATATTAAAATACAGTAAAAGATATTATGTTCCTCAAACTGCACTATATTAACTGTACTATATTCTTTAGTATGTCGTATTACATTTAATTTGAATATTTTCTTCTACATTATTTTGTCTATAAAAATATCCCTTACGATTTTTTCATAAATATATTTATTGTTTTTTATTACATCAATTGTATACTTTTATCGTCGTATTTATTATAAATATATTTATTTATTTATTTTCGCATTAAGTGCATACATTGACCGTTGTATTTAATTTGAATGTACTCCGTAGCGAAGTGCGGGTTTTCAGCTAGTTCATTCGTGTACGCGCGTGCAGGTGTATGAAAAACCTCTTGCACTATAACTTTCTGCGAGTTTGAGACGTATTTTTCTGTCCCATACTTGCACCTTGAAAAGCGTTCGTGACACATTTGATCCCGCCTTAATTTGTGCTCAAACGTGTAGGATTGTGAAATTATGACGCTTCTTAATTCCAAACGAAAGGGTGTAATAATTCATCAGAAGGGGTTTTTCCAGTTGAAATAGAGAGATAGAAAAAAAAAATTTCAGGTAGTCTCTTCTAACGAAGCTACCGCGGGTAATTAACGTAGGATTACTTATCGTTGCTTACCTCTTTTCTTCTTTTTTTTCGCATTTTGGAACTTTTCTCTTTAATTGTTTACTCTTACTGGGTTTGGCGCACTGCCAAAATTATAGCTAGCGACTTAGGACGGACGCTTCTTGCCTTCCCGACGGACTGTTATTGAAGAACGTAATCCTACGTTAAAAGGTCTGAAACACTCAGCGGGCTAAAGGCATGAACTTTCCTCTTTATAGGGTGTAAACAGGTAAAAAAACGTATAATCGGTCGTCAGTGAGAATACATTTAACCTGACAGAACATGTAAAATTCCTGCTCGTATCAAATACAAAAGATTTGCTCGGACCCAATCCCAACAAGCACCACTGAATGCTCTCGTGTCTGAGGCAGTAATTGACCTCTCAGATCTATAAGCCCGGAAGCCCCTCCTTGGGGTTTGAAAGGGTGGGAGGAGGGTACGAGTGAACCCGATGTCGCCTGTGGGGGCTACTCGGTCAAAATTGTGGTGATATCTGACAAACATTCGGCCTCTAACCCTTGCCGGGTGCAACAGCTGGGAACTAAACAGCCGTATCGTTTCGTCTTGCAACCTTCCCTGGACCTGGTTGATTTATCCGATCAGGGAGAATTAGTAACAACAACAACTGTTGATTTAATCAAATATAATTTAGTGATTTAATCGATGCCTGCCCAACCTTTTGGCTTGCCGGGGAAGCATTGTAAGAACAGGAATAGTCCTGGACCACATAAAATATATAATATACTTGTGTATGTAATATGTGCACAAGTAATGAAATTTCCTTTAAATTTTATTATTACATTAAAAAGAATTGAAACAAAACCATGAAATGAGTAGGATATTCGACATCGTTTATGTGAGACTAGCTGAATATCCGTGCTTCGCTACGGAGGACATTCAAATTAAATTCAACGGTCAGTGTATGCAATTAATGAAATATATATATATATATATATATATATATATATATATTGTTACATGTTTGGGAGCCAATTTGGCGTTTTATCGCCAAAGTGCGATGTTTCGGGAGTTGTGGAATTAAAACCAAGGAGTAAGTGATAAATCCGGATTTTAGGTTGATTGTTGGAAAATCGTTTGGTTGTGTAGTGTGGCAACGCGGGTTTTGTTTTGCGAGATAAAATAGGTTTTTAGAACTGCAAATGGGGTTCAAGCTTTATCATTGAAGAGAAAGGTGATTGTTTTAGTTTAGGTATTTTATCGTCCCAGGAATAGACGGTGGATCTTGGTGGAGTTTTCGTTGGACTTTGCCATTTTAAGGTTGTATGTTATTGTATAATAAGTGTTATATAGAATTTATATAAGAAAACTTTAAATCCCATATTGTTAAGAAAAATACCTAGGAGCTGGAAAGTGTTGAAGTCCAGCGAAGATTAGCAGTCTACTGCTGTATCTTGTTAAAAGAAGATTGTATTAGTTTTGCTGTCTATAAAAATCTCTGTTTTCAATTGTGGTAACTGGCATATTTATTTCATTTCTTGAATTCGCTTGTAAAAATAACTTTCCGTACCACGAATTTGGTACATTTTTGGTGTCAGACAGTGGGGTATTTTTAAGTGAATGCCAGTTACCCGAAAAATGGAAGAACAGCTAAAACTAATTTTAGAAAAGATTGGCGAAAGCCAGAATTTACTCGCCAGTCAGTTAGAAGTGAAAATTGGCGAAATTGGCGAAAGCCAGAATTTACTCGCCAGTCAGTTAGAATCGAAAATTGGCGAAAGCCAGAACCAGTTAAAACAGGAAATTGGCGAAAGCCAGAATTTACTCGCCAATCAGTTAGAATCGAAAATTGGCGAAAGCCAGAATTTACTCGCCAATCAGTTAGAATCGAAAATTGGCGAAAGCCAGAAGAAGTTGGAAACGGGACTTGGCGAAATTGGCGAAAGCCAAGAACAGCTAAAAATTACCGTAGGCGAGAAATTTAATGAAATAGAAGAACGCGTCAACACTATCGAGTCGAAACTTAAAGCTACGGTCGAGACTGTTGACCAGAAAATTAGGGAAGCCATTAAGAAACAAATAAACGGCCTAGAGAAGAAATTCGCAGAAGAATCAACGCCAGTTACTATACCTTACTACTCTGACGCTAGTATTGAGGAGGCGTACCCGGTGTCGAAATCGTCCCGCCCTGCCGTAAAAGTGTCTACTTATGACGGCAAAACGTCTTGGCAGGTGTTTAAAACACAGTTTAATATGGCATCGACTGCCAATGGATGGGACATTGCAATGCAAGCATGCCAATTGGCTACTTCACTCCGTGGCGAGGCTGCCGATGTACTGCAGACCATCGCAGTAGAGAAACAACTAGATTTTGAGGCCTTGTCGAGTGCTCTCGAAATGCGCTTTGGCGAGAAATGCCGTAAAGAGTATAGCCGCTTACAGCTGAAGTCCCGCCAATAGAAATCAACAGAGACATTACAGGAACTTGCGTCAGCTATTGAGGGATTAGCTCAATTAGCTTTCCCAGAATGTCCGACGGAAGTTAGGGATAACCTAGCATTAGAATACTTTGTGGACGCCATCCGCGATTCGGAGAGTCAACGAGCACTAAGAATGGCGGACATTAAAGACTTGAAGTCAGCTTTGGTGTACGCAATGAAGTACGAGTCCGCTCAGAGGGCGACTCCCCGTGACCGCCAACTAGTGAGAGGGGTGACCGCCGCCGAAAACGACCCAATAGCCGCTCGACTTGAAGAAATAGAAAAACGAATCGGTGCCTTGGCAGGGGTGAATTCAAACATGCCGCCAAGAAGAAATCCTTTGAAGTGCTGGACCTGCGGGCGTGAGGGACATCTCAGAAGGAATTGCCTAACGCGCCAAGCCGACGAATCAAAAGACGCCAAGGCTCAGGGAAACTAGTTCCCGGCCACCTTAAGGGGCGAAGGCAGCCGGACGAGGAGAAGCCCTCTTTTATTACACTGCATGTGTCGTCGACACATCGCGAAGAGAACGGACCGTTTGTAGAAGGGTTCGTGAATGGACAACAGTGTTGCATGTTAGTTGACACAGGTGCTAACGTTACCATCGTCAGAACGGACATAGCCCAAGAATTTGGCGAGAAGTTACTTTTCACGCCGCCAAATATCACTTTGCAGACCGTGACTGGGGACAAGGTAAAGGTAAGAGGAAAAGTTGCTCTTAATATAAGTTTCGGGAATAGTAGTTATCGGCATACGGCATATGTTGCCGATATCTTTGACCCGATCATCCTAGGACTTGACTTTTTGACTGAAAACAACTTCATAATAGATTTTAAACTTAATCAAATCCATGCCATGACCGAAGATATAATTATATTTCGTAACAATAGTGAATCTTGCAACCAGATAATAGCTACCCAAGATATCAGCATTCCTTCCATTCCTTCCATATCCTTTCCAGAAATAGTAACGACCGGTTTAGTTCAGAATGACAATAACTATACTCTCGCCATCACCGAATACCCCAACAATGACAATAGTAAAAGAGGTCTTTTAGTTGCTGCAACTCTTGTGGACCTGTCGAAAGGTGCGGTTCCTGTCAGGATTGCCAATGTTAGTGACAAAGCTAAGGTAATCCGGAAGAAGGAAATGCTGGCAACTTGTACCCCGATCACCGGAATAAGCAGAAAGTGTGACCTGTCAGTCGTCGAACGCTCTAATTTGACAGAAGATTTATTAAAGAATGTAGAATTGACCGATCTACAGAGGATGGGGGCAGAAAAATTCATCGATGAGTTCCAAGACGTGTTCGCCCGTGCATCGGAAGTGGGTCGTACGAACTTGACGCAACACCGAATTGACACGGGGAACCACCCACCAATCAAGCAACATCCCAGAAGACTCCCTTTGGCGAAACAAGAGGAGGTTGGCGAACTACTACAAGCGATGCTGAAGGATGATGTTATCGAGCCCTCCACCAGTCCGTGGGCTTCTCCTATCGTCCTAGTCCGGAAGAAGGATGGATCTACCAGGTTTTGCGTAGATTACCGTCGGTTAAATGACATAACTAAGAAGGACAGCTACCCGCTCCCTAGAATTGATGACACCTTGGACACCCTCACCGGGCACAAGTGGTTTTCCACTCTTGACTTGAAAAGCGGGTACTGGCAGGTTGAAATCAGACCCGAAGATAAAGAGAAGACAGCGTTCACTACTGGGCCAGGACAAGGGCTATGGCAGTTCAAAGTTATGCCATTTGGACTATGCAATGCGCCCGCGACTTTCGAGCGTCTAATGGAAACAGTTTTGCGAGGACTTTCCTACGAAGCCTGTCTGGTCTATTTGGACGATATAATCGTTGTAGGGCGAGATTTCGAAGACCACCTAAGAAATCTCAGAAAGGTGCTACAAAGGCTACGGGGAGCTAGTTTGAAGCTCAATTCTAAGAAATGCAACTTGTTTCGCCACCAGGTGACGTACCTCGGTCATATCATCTCCGACAGAGGGGTCCAGACTGACCCTAACAAAGTGTCGGCAGTCAAAGACTGGTGCCGACCAGAAGATGTACATCAATTGCGGAGCTTTTTAGGTCTCTGCTCTTACTACAGGCGGTTTGTTAAAGGGTTCTCGAATTTAGCTCGACCCCTTCACAGATTGACAGAAGCAAACCAGAAGTTCGTCTGGACTGATGAGTGTGAAGACGCATTCAAGAAGCTTAAGAAAACCCTAACGTCTACACCCATCCTGGCCTACCCAGAGCCTGATAAAGAATTTATCCTTGACACGGACGCAAGTTTTGGATGCGTCGGGGCAGTCCTGTCGCAGGAAATAGACGGACAAGAAAGAGTTATCGCCTACTGGAGCAAGTGCCTTTCCAAGAGTGAACGGAACTACTGCGTCACAAGAAAAGAATTGCTAGCCATGGTGAAGGCCGTAGAACATTTCCATCATTACTTGTACGGCCGGAAGTTTGTGCTGCGAACCGACCACGCCTCTCTCACATGGCTTCTGAACTTTAAAAATCCTGAAGGCCAGGTGGCCAGATGGATACAGAGATTGCAAGAATACACTATCGACCTGAAACACCGTAAGGGTTCTTCGCACGGTAATGCTGACGCGCTATCCAGAAGACCGTGCTCTGACAGTTGCCGATATTGCACCAAGGCCGAGAAGAAGTATGGCTTTGAAACTTCTACTGTTCAGCAAGTCACTGCTGTCACCCTGTCTCCGGACCCGTGGAGTGATGAGCAGCTTCGAAAGGAACAAAATGAAGACCCAGACATCAAACCCATAGTAGAACACATGGGGTTGTCCAGCACCAAACCTGGCTGGCAACAGATATCGACCTTTAGCCCGAATACCAAATACTACTGGGCCCTCTGGAACTCCCTGCACTTACGAAACGGTGTCCTGTACCGAAAGTGGGAGTCAGACGATGGAAAAACAACAAGATGGCAGCTCGTGGTTCCTCGCTCAAAAATTCCTGCAATTTTAGAAGAACTCCACAGTAGTCCCGCCGGAGGGCATTTTGGGGTGATGAAGACCCTGAACAAGGTGCGGGAGCGATTCTTCTGGGGAAAAGCCAGAGACGATATCGAAAAGTGGTGCCGAGCCTGCGACGCCTGCGCAGCTCGCAAAGGACCAAAGAGACGTAGCCGAGGGAAGATGCAACGTTACAACGTAGGTGCCCCCTTCGAGCGCGTCGCCATCGACATCCTGGGACCTCTTCCACGTTCCACTGATGGCAACAGGTACATGCTCGTTGCCATGGACTATTTTACTAAGTGGCCAGAAGTTTACCCCATAGCTGATCAGGAGGCAGTAACCGTAGCTGAAACTTTAGTTCTGAATTGGGTCTCCAGATTCGGAGCTCCCATGCAGATACACTCTGATCAAGGGACTAATTTCACATCTGCAATTTTTACCGAAATGTGCCGACTATTGGAGATCGAGAAAACCAGAACAACTCCTCTACACCCCCAGTCGGATGGTATGGTCGAACGCTTTAATAGAACCATCCTTAACCACATTTCTTTACTTGTATCTAGGCACCAGAAGGACTGGGACCGGCACCTACCTCTTTTCCTTTTAGCGTATCGTAGCGCCGTCCATGAGACAACAGGGCACACTCCTGCTGAGATGCTTTATGGACGGAATCTGCGGCTGCCGTGTGACCTCCTTTTCGGCTGCCCCCCTGATACATCCTCTTCTCCGGAGGAGTATGTCCGCGATGTCCAGGACAGACTGGAAGGAATCCACCACTTCGCCCGGGAGCGGATCAACGTGGCCAGCGACAGAATGAAGAGGCGGTACGACGCGACAGCGACAGATCATCAGTTCCAGGAAGGAAGTAAAGTTTGGCTGTGGAGCCCCGTTCGTAGGAAAGGCTTGTCCCCCAAACTACAGTCCCACTGGAGCGGTCCCTTCGTCGTGGTCAACAGAATCAACGATGTCGTCGTACGGATTCGCAAATCTGCGAACAGCAAAGCGAAGGTCGTGCATTACGACCGGCTCGCTCCTTACCATGGGACGTGAGTGGGTCCTGAAGAGTTTGAGGATACCCGAGCCACGGCTCGTAGGCTGTTGCTCCTAAGTAGATCCAGGCTACCCAATTTATTTATTTATTTATTATTTTTATTTTATATACTAATGTTGCAACTGTCGTTTTTATGTGTTTATTTATTTAATTTGTAATGGTATATGTGTTGTGTTTTTATGAAATTGTATTTTGTAGTAGTATTTTTAGGACCGTTGTTGTTAGTGTAGGACTGTCCGGGACGTCCAGTCTTTTGAGGAGGGGGCAATGTTACATGTTTGGGAGCCAATTTGGCGTTTTATCGCCAAAGTGCGATGTTTCGGGAGTTGTGGAATTAAAACCAAGGAGTAAGTGATAAATCCGGATTTTAGGTTGATTGTTGGAAAATCGTTTGGTTGTGTAGTGTGGCAACGCGGGTTTTGTTTTGCGAGATAAAATAGGTTTTTAGAACTGCAAATGGGGTTCAAGCTTTATCATTGAAGAGAAAGGTGATTGTTTTAGTTTAGGTATTTTATCGTCCCAGGAATAGACGGTGGATCTTGGTGGAGTTTTCGTTGGACTTTGCCATTTTAAGGTTGTATGTTATTGTATAATAAGTGTTATATAGAATTTATATAAGAAAACTTTAAATCCCATATTGTTAAGAAAAATACCTAGGAGCTGGAAAGTGTTGAAGTCCAGCGAAGATTAGCAGTCTACTGCTGTATCTTGTTAAAAGAAGATTGTATTAGTTTTGCTGTCTATAAAAATCTCTGTTTTCAATTGTGGTAACTGGCATATTTATTTCATTTCTTGAATTCGCTTGTAAAAATAACTTTCCGTACCACGAATTTGGTACAATATATATAAAAAATTGTAACGGATATTTTGATAAACAAAATAATGTAGAAGTAAATATTCAAATTAAATTCAGCGGTCAATGTATGCAATTCATTTGCATGTTTAATATCCATAAAACACACTAATTTGAATTAAATTCTTAAGGGCAGTTGGAAGGCAAATTCGAGAAAAAAATCGGGTTTTTTTTTATTTTTTAATATTATGAATCCTTCATATTCCCCCTTTCGAATGGTGTATTACTTTTGTTTCTGCGACAACGAGAAGTTAAATAATTTTAAGTAATTCAGTTTGTTTACATCATGTTGCACTCGTTAACCACGCCCATTTAAAGGGCTGAAAATGTAAGCATCGAGGAATTATTTTCTCCATGAATTACAACTGATAAGCTATTTTCCGTTTGTACTGTAACTGTGACTATTTGTTTTAAAAATAAACGCAGCACGGTTAGTTTTTGAAGTTTGTTGCTTCTGCTTTTGTTACTGTGCTTGATTATACGTTGCAGAGGTTTATTTTTGATTATTTTTTTTAATTTTTCTTTTTTTTACGATTTCTACGTAATGCCAAGATCGAATACAAATGTATTTAAAAAACGAAAGGGTAAATATTACCCGATAAAAACGTTGAATGAGTCTTGTGATCAGGCTAGTGCTGCAGAATTTGGAAGCCAAAGTGATGTTACTACTTTTGCCACAGAAAATAAATTAGGTGATTTGGATGAAAGTTATTCACTATATTCAGAAAATGGAAGCAAAAATATTATAATCGAGTTAAATATATTAACTTCTATTTTTGAAACATGTGTTAAATGTAAAATGTGTGATTCTTATGGATTTTCACTGAATGTAAATAAGAATGCTGGTTTGGCACTGAAATTTGAACTATCATGTAATAATTTTAATTACAAATTTAATTTTACGAATTCTAGTGTTCATCAAAGTTACAGTGAAGATTTATATGCTACTAGCATTATTGCCCGGCGTTGCCCGGGTAGATATATAGATATAAAATTTTTCATGCATTCCATCAAAAAAATACTGGGCTGCAACCCCCGCTCTTCATGTTCATCCACGACTCCACTAAACGTAAGAAAAATGAAATAAACACTTCGCCCTCCCCCCTCCTCGTCACCCCCAGACCAACTCTCAAACCACCCCCAGATCACCTCTCAGAACAAACCTCTTTTCCCCTGCGTATCGAGTTTGACTGGTTGTGGTGAAGGGACTGTATCACATTTAAGAGGTGTATCACATTTAAGGGGCACAAAAATCATTAAAAAAATAATTTTAAAAACTATTTGAGCCCCAGATTTTGTTTTTGCTGCGTTAAGTTTCTCGGGTCCTAAACATTAACTGTGGCGAATTTGGTCCCGGTGGGTGAAACAGTCTATGATTCTATAGCGGACAAACAAACAGACGAGCTCTTTTATATATATAGATAAACACACGATTTATATATGCCCTTCGCTCTATTGGAAAAGGAGCAGAAGCTGGACGACTGTTTTGTGGTGTCATGAATCTGCCAAACCAACCGACAAAATTTTCTAAATACAACAGTGAAAGAAGTATGTAAACGCAGCGGAAGAAGTATGTAATAATGCAATGCAGGAGGCGGTTGAAGAAAATAATGGTTCTAAAAATATTGGAGTTGCTTTGAACGGTACTTGGCAAAAGAGTATCTTTTCTTCGGTGAATGGTGTTGTAACTGCAACAAGTATTGACAGCGGAAAAGTTATTGATGTTGAAGTTATGTCAATATGTTGCACATTCAAGAACAAAAATTCTCATGAACCAAACTTCAAAAAGAATTTTGATGGTTATAGTGGCAAAATGGAAATGGATGGTGTTTCTTCTATATTTCAACGTTCTCTAAATTATGGCATTCGTTATGTAAAATACTTGGGGGATTCAAAGGCATTTAATCACGTAAAAAGTATGAATATTTATGGCGATGAATACCCAATTGTGAAATTAGAATGTATAGGCCATGTAATGAAGAGAATGGGAGCGCGTCTTCGTAAACTGAAAGTGTTTATGAAAAATGAAAAGCTAAGTGATGGTAAAAAATTATCAGGTAAATGTCGTCTTAGTGATAAAGCAATTGATCAGATACAAACTTATTATGGATACAAACTTATTATGGACTCAAGACTCTTAAGTCGATGAAATAAGGGATATTTTCATAATTTTTGACTGTTTGTAACTATTTCAATTTACTCCCAATTTTTCCAAATTTTATGTATATGATAAATTGATATATTTATTTTAATAAACAATTTTCAATCCTCAAAATAATTTTAAATATTTTTTTTAAATACTTTAGATATACCTTGCTTTTTTATGTATTTTTATTGTATACTGGCTTGTGCGCAGAACTATGAAATAAATTTTACACTTAAATGTATAATTCCTGTTTTATATTAAACATAAATAATTCAAAATAAATTGAATTGAAACATTCAACATTAAAATTTTGTTTCAATTTTTTTAAAACTGCTCAAAATATGCTTAAAATTTCCTTAAATTTTTACATTAATTTACCCCTGAAAAGATAACAAAATGTGCAGTTATTGCAATAATTCTAGTTCAGACACAATAAAATAATATGATTACGCAGTGATAAAAATTTCAGGGAATTATGTTTCATAGTTTTTGAGATATCAGTTGCGGAATGATGCAAAATTACATTTTGAGAAAAATAAGTTTAAAATTTTTCTTACCATAAACTTGATCAGTAATTAAATATTTAGAATATCAATATCTCCGGAACTAAGCGGAATATTTTCATGCGGTTTGCTTTATTTTGTTCAGAAATGATCAGGTTTTAACATATATTTTTTTCAAAAAATCGAATGTTTTAAAGATTTAAGAGTAGTGAGTCCCCTTAAAAAGCATGCGCCAAGCTGTATGGGCCATCTTCCTTCACAAATTATCCACAGATGAAAATCCACTGCATGGAATTTGCCCTGTTGGAGAAGAATCGTGGTGTAAATTTAAAAAAGCCGAGGCTTTGGAAGAACCTTTTAAACATAAAAACAGTCTCCCAGTGGCAGTCGTTGAAGCTATGAGATCAATATTTCGAGACCTTTCTCATCCAGATCTATTAAAAAAGGTGTCTTCATAGAAAGACCCCAAATCCAAATGAGAGTGTAAACAATGTTATTTGGACTCGTGTACCTAAAAAGACATTTATTCATCTAGGATGCTTTCAATTAGGGGTGTTTATGATGTTGTGGCCTGTTTTAACAAAGGAAATTATATTAAGATAATGTGCTGGAAAATTTAGGTTTAGATCCAGGCCTATATTGCCAAACGACTTTAAAATGTCTGGACCGTGAACGTTTGTTGAGAGCTAGATATGGCCATTTACAACAAACTAGGGAAAAAAGAGTGTTAAAAAGATTAAAACGAAAAAGACAAGAGGAAATAGAACAAGAAAATAGCAAAAATAAATACTATGGAGCAGGAAAGTTTTAATTAGGTAAGTTTATAAACTTTAAACTCAATTTTCTCAAAATGTTGTGTTTTGAACTTCGGTGTACCTTTTTATAGAAACTACTACATATTATTGTCTGTTATTTTGATTGAATATTTTACACATATAACTGATCAATCTGAAGTGAACTTTTGTTACTTACATATGTAAAAAAAAAACTTATTAAAAAGTTTTTCTTTGGAAAAATGCCTGTTTATTGTTATTTAAAAGTGGTTTTCATTCCAGATTTTTATAAAAGATAACTAAAGCATATATGTTTATAAATTTGACTTCACTTTATTATTAAGTATCTATATTATATATATAAAAAATTTCAAATGAATATCTTTGGTAGTTTCTGAGAAAAGGTACATTGATTTAACATGGCAGGTATAGGGCCTTCCGACTGCCCTTGAAAAACTTCCATCTGAATTAGTCTAGTGGTTAAATTTTATCTTTTACCGTATTTCAATATTTTATTTTGCCCATTTATTTCGTTGTTGTGCACGTGACGAAAAATTTATTTAAAGTATCACAAAAAGAAAAGAAACCACGTGATCATTACTTAATAAATTAAATTCTAAAAATTAATATTTAAAAATTCACCAAAATTCAGACAATGGAGCTAAAGATTCGAAAAAGATTTCATTTTAAAGGAATTTTTATCATATTTCTAATGATATAAATTTTATAATCCTCAGATTATTATTTTAAATGCAAACTTGAAAAAAGTTACAAAAACAACTTAAAAATTTAATTTTAAAAAATCTAAGAATTTTTCAAAAATCTTTCTTAGTGCACCCCTACACCACAAGAAGAATCGTTAGGAAGATCCTTTAGGTCCAGCGGTTCGGTTTGTGCGTTGTATGTCAGTGAGTCAGTTACGGAACTGTCTTATCCTATATATAATAGCCGTTGTCTCTGTATGACACTTCCGGGCTGTACTCATCTTTCAATTGAAGCCCTCAGTAAACAAACCACCGGTTAGGCTTAATTTCAATTTCAGATGTGGATCAGAATTTTTTCTTACCTAAAAACAAATATCTTCTCCATCAAATCACGTTTGTTCAGCCTATTTTTCGATAAAACATTCAGAACTTTAAAAAAATTGGATGTTTTTAGCTGTATATTTAACAGTTTTTAAAAATCTGTTTACTTTTGCGATGAATTTTGAAAGTAAACAAACTTGAATGTGAATGAAACGCGTAGTGAACTGTAAAAAAATGGATGGCAGTCTACTACTCCAATCGCATGAAAAACTAAATAAATAAAAAATAATGATAGGGTTTGCTTTTACAGGGTGTGGATTAAATGTAATATTGTTAGATAATTCGGGATATTTTTTAACTTTCATATACTTTTTCCATTATGACGTCATTTTTAGTATTTTGACGTCAAAATGACGGGTTGGATGGCAGTCTACTACTCCAATCGCATGAAAAGCTAAATAAATAAAAAATAATGAAAGGGTTTGCTTTTACAAGGTGTGGATTAAATGCAATATTTTAGATAATTCGGGATATTTTTTAACTTTCATATACTTTTTCCATTATGACGTCAAAATGACGGGTAACCTACTAGTATATATAGATTAATGCATCGATGTCTCGTGCGAAGGAAAGGAACTCAATTCTTCGTGAGTTTTAAGAATTCTCATTAGAAAATGTTCATCTAATTTTACTCTTCGTGTGCTTCATCTTTAAAAACAGTTGTATGCAAATGTACGTACTGCAAAACTGCGATATCAATAATTGGTGTGGTTGTAAAACAAGGGATAATTTCCTCCAGGAGGATAGGTCTCATAAAGTTTAGTATCTCGTGGGTCCGCATTACCAACTGGCTGCGGGTTTCACAAGCTCTTTTTAATCCATTCTTAATCTTTTACCCGACATATTCCTGAAAGAGGAATTTTGAATTCTTTTCCTAACACAGAAGGCACATTTGTGTTTCGACATCCCCGCCACGAGATTGCTGGTTATTTGTAGCGGGAGTACCATATAGATGACCCAATATCACCCCTTGGTATTATCCCTCAATTTAGACTGATTATCCCCAGGGTCGACATCTGGGGGGTTCCTCCCACCCCTACAAACCACACGGCAGGACTCTCCAGGGCGTACGGATTAAACGTACCCAAACCTGGCGTAGACACGAGAGCATGAATTCTGAAGTAAACTTTTTTCTCAAAACTAAATGAAGGATTATACAGTAAAACCTCGTTTATCCAGCCCTCGTTGATCCGGATTTCTGGATAATCCGGGTCAGATTTGTAGGCATTATTTTTATTTAATGTTCGCATTAGATAATAATTTTTAACTATGATGGCAAGAACGTAACTACAAGTACGCCAAATATTTGCTTTTTAGTTTGATTCATTGTACAGTTCCTGCATAAATTGTACAGTAAATTATGGTAATAAAATGCTTTTTGTTGAGTTTAAGAAAGCCTTACTAGACTTACCAATTCTTTGTTAAGAAATGATGTGAAAAGTTATTTTGATATTTTTTAATGTCTTGTAAACAATACTATGTAATTTTGTTACAAAACATAGTTTTTTATCGTAATAAAAGGTAAGTCTGCTTAGTTAAGGATTTTGTTTTGGTTATTACCCATATTACCCGGATTATTCGGATTGCCTATGGTCCCAGTTAGTCCGGATAAACGAGATTTTACTGTACTACTAAATTTAGCAATCACTATAATTCGATTACCTGTATCTGTTTTTAGTCGTATTAAGCATATCGTATTCTTCCGAAAATGGAATTATTTTCGTTGTATTAAATTACTGCAAAAGAAAATTTTGGTTTATTATACAGAAATTAATAAAAAGGCGGTATTATTCTCAGAATGCTATGCGAAGAAGTCTGCTTAGTTAAGGATTTTGTTTTGGTTATTACCCATATTCCCCGGATTATTCGGATTGCCTATGGTCCCAGTTAGTCCGGATAAACGAGATTTTACTGTACTACTAAATTTAGCAATCACTATAATTCGATTACCTGTATCTGTTTTTAGTCGTAAACATATCGTATTCTTCCGAAAATGGAACTATTTTCGTTGTATTAAATTACTGCAAAAGAAAATTTTGGTTTATTATACAGAAGTTAATAAAAAGGCGGTATGATTCTCAGAATGCTATGCGAAGAATTTATTTTTGTTGATATAGCGTGGCTCTTTTTCCTGCTTCGCAATCGCCATTTAAACTCGTCCGTGACGTTTCGCGTTGCGATAGAGACGGCGTTTTGACGTCATACGAAGAGCTCTGGATGGAACAAAGCGGCAAACAGAGAAGGGACTTATAAATGTTGTAAATTGCAAACAGGAAGGTATATAAATATCAAAAGGTACTGCGAGAGTCCATTAAAAGGAATCCAGATAAAATTGTAATTTCGAATAATACGTTTCAGTTAATATCAACAAAAAATGGGAAGCTTTGGTTAAGAAGAGCTATTCTTTTATACACGTTCAAAGATAACATTGCAATTTAAAAAATAAAATCACATAATTTTTTTGATATTTAATGATACATTGAAATAAAATCTTAAATTATTGTTCATTTTATCAAATTTATTTCATAGAATTAGGAAATTACCTTTCGTTCTATGACTTAAATTTTAGAACAAATATCAGCAAAAGGTAATTTCTAAAAATATTAAATTATTGTTTATTTAGTCAAATTTATTTCATAGAACTGGGAAGCTACCTTTCGTTTTATGGTGTAATATTTGGAACAAATATCAGCAAAAGATAATTTCTAAAAATCCTAAACTATTGTTCATTCAATCAAATTTATTTCATAGAATTAAGAAATTACATGTATCGTTCTATGATGTAATATTTAGAACAAATATCAGCAAACGGTAATTTCTAAAAATCTTAAACTATTGTTCATTTAATCAAATTTATTTCATAGAATTAGGAAATTACCTTTCTTTTTATGACGTAATTTTTAGAACAAATATCAGCAAAAGGTAATTTCTAAAAATCTTAAATTATTGTTAATAATTTTATTTCATAGAACTGGGAAGTTACCTTTCGTTTTATGGCGTAATATTTAGAACAAATATCAGCAAAAGGTAATTTCTAAAAACGTTAAACTATTGTTCATTTAATCAAATTTATTTAATAGAATTGAGAAATTACCTGCATCTTTCTGTGGCGTAATTTTATAACAAATATCAACAAAAGGTAATTTCTAAAAATCTTAAACTATTGTTCATTTAATCAAATTTATTTCATAGAATTAGGAAATTACCTTTCTTTTTATGACGCAATTTTTAGAACAAATATCAGCAAAAGGTAATTTCTAAAAATCTTAAATTATTGTTTATTTAATTTATTTATTTCGATGAATTGAGAAATTACCTTCCGTTCTATTACGTAATTCTTAATAACAGTGGAAGATAATTTCAAAAACCCATAAATTATTGTTAATGTAGCCAAATTTATATCATAGTATTGTAAAATTTCCTCTTGGTGTAAGGCATAACTTTAAGAACAAATATAACAAAAAGTAGTCTCTAAAAATCTAAAATTGCTGAAATTACTGTTCACTAATCAAATTTATTTCTGAATATTTTAAATTTACTTTCTGGTGTATGATATTTGGTTTATAACAAATGTCATCAAAGGTAATTTCAAAAGGATGGGATTTGTTTTCTTTTGAAGATAATTAATTGCATTAAAATTATCCTTCATAACTTTTCAACACAAATATCGATGCATGTATGTAAATTTTTAAGTCCAAATCATTTTAAGGAATTCATACATCACGAAAAAAATTTCAGGATTTTAACATTAACTCGTTCAAACTTTTCGAAGCTTTAAATTTAGATTTTGTTGGCTGAAAGACATTTTAAACATAAATAAAAATGTAAGTTCAACAAAATTAAGTCTTTCCCGCTTGAATATAATTTTGAAAAATCTTAAATGTATATTAATTTAATAAATGTCTTCCTTTAAATTAATTCCAAATTATCTTCCGCTGCGACAAACATTTTATGATATAAATATCAACAAACACATTCAGTTTGTAAATGACATTCATCCGTTTCCCAATTAATTATTCATGTCGAAAATCTTTCATGCCAATACGTTTATCCATTGAAATATTACTTCCAAGTGTAATCCAATTACTCTTTGCCAGGGGGCACTTTCTAATGATAAAAATTTTGCAATTTCTAGACAAAGGACATGTTTTGTTTTTTTAAACGTTTTATAGAACGTCGGGGGGAAAAAATCTTAAATCAATTTTGTAAATTTATTCCTTTGGAGTCAACGTAAAAGGGATTTTTGTACCTTAATAGCTTTTATTGTTATTAAACAGGAAAATTATGCAATTTATGAAAAAAAATCGGTTCATTTTAGGGTAAATTATTGCGTATGAAAAGGAAAAATCTTAAATCAATATTCATTGGGAAGTGTTTTGCAACAAGAAACCAATCCTCACTACACTTCAACTGACAAAATTGAGTTTTAATAAAGCATTAAATGAAATATTTCAGTTGCGGATCGTTTGTTCATCAGTTAACCTTTTCCTTAAGGGGTGGGATAGCATGTAGCCCAAGAATACGGGACAAATAATGAATATATATATATATATATATATATATATATATATATATATATATATATATATATATATATATATATATATATATATATATATATGTATAAATAAATATGCATATATATACATATACATATATATATATATATATATATATATATATATATATATATATATATAATGTATGTATATATATATACATATATACTTACATATATATACAGGTGGTTATCAAAATAATGGAAACACCAAGGAATAACATGAAATACTTTATTAGTATGGGGCGGAATGTTTATGGCATGTAATACAGCCTGAATTCGCCTAGGAGCAGATTTGTACAAGACCTGAATAGTGGTTAAGGGAGTATTATACCACCCGTCATGGAGAAATCGTGAAAGTTAATGAAGAGTTGGTGTTAGTGCATATCGATACTTGAATCTATTCTCAAAAACAAATTGCAGTGTTTTGATGATATTGAAGTCGGGGGGTACTGTGGGGGTTAGGTAACATGATTGCCTCTGTTCTCATGTTCCTCAAGCAACCATATGACAGGTCTGGCTGTGTGGACAGGAACTTTATCATCTTGGGAAACACCCTCTCCAATATGAAACAATGTTTGCATCATAGGATGAACCTGGGTCGCAAAAAGTTCGACGTAGTCCTTCCCAGTGTATCTCCCTTTTTGGGTCACAATGCGACTTGCTGAAAACCATGAGATAGCAGCCCAAAACATGTCAGATCCGTTTCCATGATTGATAGTTTGCACGAGACAATCAGGATTATATAATTGTTTGGTTGTTTTCCAGTAGTGCGCACGTTCTCTTGTGGGGAACAATGGGACCGATGATTATTCTGACCACAGAACATTAACTCAACCCTTGATCAGGAGCATATCCCTTGACCAGGATTTGTGCTCGTGGCACTATCGTGGACAACGGTTTGCATTCACATCTGTTACAAGTGGCTTGGGAATTGTTACTCATCCGTAAATGTTTGTGAAGTTCCCTTCTACTTATAATGACTGATACAGGAACCTGTAGATGCTGATAGAGCTCTATGGTCAATTTAGTTGCAGTTGTTTTATTTTTACAAGTCGCTATCCTCTTCAATACTCGTCCGTCTCTTTCACTCAGTTCTCCCTTTCTTCACCTATTCTGTTTCTCAGACGTTGTTTATCTGTGCATTCTGTATGCTATCATGACATTCGATGCCATAGCTGTAGAAACACCCCAAACCCAGGTGGTTGCCGCAAGAAATATTCCATTTGATGCGCTCCAACAATTTGCCCTCTTTGCAAGATCTGCAAGGTTTAACAACTTACGTTATCCCCCCAAAAGCAAAGCCCCCCCAAAAGCCCCCCCAAAGTCCTTAGCTTCATTACTGTTATCTGACAGTAGAATAATACATACACTATATTATATTAAAACATACTGGTGGCCAGACTTGTTTTTTAAGGAATACGAAGCACATTCATAAATACCACTAATATTGATAGGTGTTTCCATTATTTTCATAACCACCTGTGTATATATATATATATATATATATATATATATATATATATATATATATATATATATATATATATATATATATATATATATATATATATATATGTATATATATATATATATATGTATATATATATATATATATATATATATATATATATGTATATATATATATGTATACATATATATATATATATATATATATATATGTGTATGTATATACTTACATATATATATATGGGATAATATTATTAATAACCTTTAATCGCCCTTTCTGAACTATCTTTCTCATCTAGCAACCTTTCCGACGCCTTGGCGAGATGCTCTGCTTTTGCCAATACTAACACTCTCCGCCATTTCCTGGCAACCTCTCTTTGACCTAATTCTATTTTCACGAGTAAGGCAGACGGTGGGCTAGCTCGATGCGAACAACATATCATGTCGCTGTTCTCGTGAAATAAAATATTTTCTTCATGCATCCAATTTTCCTTATATATATATATATATATATATATATATATATATATATAATCTCTGTAGTATCCGTTCTTACAAACGGGGTATGAAATTTCCCGTTCTAAAGAGAGGAATCGGAAACATAAAATCGGGCCAGGTAAGCTAACGGTTAATAAAAAGATCCTTATTTGGCCTGGAGAAATAATAGTTTTTTTTTTGCGAAATAGGTTACTGCTACTACAAACACAACGGCGGTACTTCCGGAGACTACAGATTTAACGCACCCATAACCGGCCGAGACACGGAGACATGCAATGGAGCTTGTTGGTATTCGAACTGATCTACAGTAGTACCAAATCACTACTCGCTAACGACTGGAATGCCCCGAGCATGAATTTGGGGGTAAACTTTTTGTCTAAATTGAAGGAGAATACTATGAGATGCATTTAGTTTGGTTTGAAGCGCTACGGTCAATCATTTGCTACACGAGGGCCCATTAGACCGGGACCTACTGCTTCAAGCCGATTCCGAACGGTTACAAACATCCATGCCAGCAGTGGGACTAGAACCAACAAACTCTAATACCGAAAGCCAGCTCAATGTACAGTTCGTGCATAGATTGTACAATAAATTATGGTGATAAAATGCTTTTTGTTGAGTCTAAGAAAGCTTTACTAGACTTAATCATTTCATTGTTAAGAAATGATGTGAAAAGCTATTTTTATATTTTTTTAATGTCTCGTAAACAATACTATGTAATTTTCTTACAAAACATAGTTTTTTTATCGTAATAAACTGTAAGTCTGCTTAAATGGGTTTTGTTTTGATCGTTACCCATATTACCCGGATAATCCGGGTTTTCGATTATCCGGATAGCGTATGGTCCCAGTTAGTTCAGATAAATGAGGTTTTACTGTAATTCGATTACCTGGATCGGTATTTGGTCGTATAAGGCGTACCGTATTCTCCCAGAAATAGAAATATTGTGTTCTGTTTCCACTGTATTAAATTGCAGCAAATGTCTCCGAGTTTTTGTCATTACATACAAGTTAATACAAGTTAAGTTATATGCAAGTATATTTCTCATAATACAATGTGAAAAATTTATTTTTGTTGATGCGTGGGGCGCACCGTACAAGGTATTTAACTCAACTTTTATACTTCTGTGGATTGGCTTTTTTTAGTATAATACCGCCAAATTTATCAAATTTTACAATAAAGATGTGGAAAATACGCCATTAAATAAAATCGCTCTTGCATTGAATTTTTAGAGAAAATAATTGCAAGATAAAAATAACTTTTTGTATACCATGTTTTTAAATTTTCTGTCGAATCATATAAACTTGACAATTCTATGTATTGATAAATACTTCTTTAAAAATTGTTTGATGAATTATCCCATCAACTTGAAAGAAAATGAAGTTAGTTGGAAGTTAACTTGCGTTTAACTTTTCGTTCCCGTCCCGGCCGATAGATCGCTGCACCAGTCTACAAAACAAAATTAACTGAAATTAACTGAAAATGAATTTAATTCTGCTTAAAGATGGCTAAAAGTATTAAAATAATGCATTGTGATCGTGTTCTGAGCTATTCTAAAAGTTTCAAATGTCTAGCTAGTCGGGAAGTTAGTTAAAAACCGATTGCAAGGTTTGTACGGGACAAACACACGAACACAAAAACAAACAAGAAAGCGATTTAATAAAAACATGGTAAAAAATGTGTAATGCTGATGTGTGTTTGCCCAGTTGGCTTCTCTCAGCTCAGTGTTAACCTATGGAGAAAATGCTTCTAATGACTGTAAAAATAGATATAAATTTTTTTTTTTTTTTTTTTTTTAATTGTACTCCGAAATGGAGAAATTTTTTACTCTTCTATCTGAAGTGTAAAAAATTGAATGAAATACATTCTTAATTGCTGAATGAAATGCTGAATGAATGAATTGCTGAATGAATTGCTGAATGAAATAAATTCTTAATTAGGAATTAATTAAATGTCTACTTGGTGGCTGGTTGGGGGCAGATTTGTTCCCTCCGGGCTGCCTGTGGGCCCCGACTGGAAGATTACTGTGGGGTCGATGTGTCTAGCGGATTTTTACCGTATAACCTTCGGGTGTGGACGGTTAAACATATTCATTACTCTTCTATCTGATTTGTTTTAGAAATATAGTCCACCCAAGGAAACGATGTGCCTTTAAAACACGGTAGATCACTATTTTTCCCCGAAACATTCAAATTTAAGACAGTAGAGTCCCCGATAATCCGAAATGATTGGGACCAGACCCTTTTCGGATTAACGAATTTTTCGGATTAAGCGAAATCATTCTTAGAATATACTTAAATTACATAATAATAAGTGATTACATAAATATTACACATTTCGTGGGATTGCACAGTTTATTTTATAAGGTCTGTCTAAACATTACCAAATCTCTGGGAGCAATGGGTAATAAGAGATCAGGGCCCGATTTAGAAAATTCTTGACTATAGGCACAACTTGGGATGGGGGCCCCCCTAACACTGATGTGGGCGTAAAATTTCCAAAATTGCCACACACAAAAAATAATCACGAATCATTGTGAAAGTACCATTTTAACAAGACTTGGCTATTTGAAGCTTAAAAGCCTAGAACATTATCAAATAGCGAAACGCAATACAACATATTAACTTCATCATTAAAACACCAATATAATGCAACCATAAAAGCTTATTAATCTCTTATATACACTATAACATACATATGATGAACTATACATATAAATATACATATGATGAACCAATCAATCAATCAAATTTGAAAGGATATATAAAAAAAATTGCTATAGAAAAGGTAAAATTTTAAAAAATTGAATTGAGAATTTTTTGTTTTTATACTTTTAAAATTAAAATTTTGGGGGGCCCCTAGGCCCGGGGCTACAGGGCCAAATGGAAAATCAGGGCCTGTGAGAGAGTGGAACGCTGCCTTGTACAGCACAGTAGAGTGCAAGTTGTTCGTACAGAACAGACTAAGATTTTTGACGATTAGTAGATTGTTGAAATGGATTTGAAAGAAGCTGTCAACGTCTCAGACGAGAGTGAAGGTGAAGCAGACGGTGACAGCAAGCAGAGGGTATCCCACTCAGACGCTGAGGCTGCATTTGATGTAGCGCTACGTAATTTGGCTCTAAGGGAGGGGTATTCTTCTCTTTGACAAAAAAAATGTAACAGATTTTTTTCGAACAAATCTAGTTCAGTAATAATTAGTTCAGTACATTGTCTAACTTTGAAATTTCTTGTAATTTTCAAAAATATACTTTAAGTTACTAAGTATCAATTTGGTTTTATTGGCACTGTGGTCTTACAATAAAACCACATTGTAAACCACAATGATACTTAGGCTCACAGTCTAAGTATTACTGTGGTTTTATTGTAACCTTATACCCCAGCCAAAATAGACCCGATTTTGACGTATGGCTAAAAAAAATATGAAAGTTTTGAAAATAGGTGGAGATGTTTGTTTAGGCATGCTAATGAACATACTAAAAGTCCCCACCGATCAGACTTGATCTTTCGCCGCCATCTTGGAAAATGTGTACACTTTTTTCGTTTTTTGCAAGTAACTTGAGAAATATTGATTTTATGTAAAAAATTTGAATACAAAAATTGAAGAGCATTAAATTCTGAAAAACATTATTTACATTTTTTAAGAAGTCTAACACAAACAAAGATAATTGACTTTGAAAGGAGCGAACTATCACACCTGGGACGCGGAATCGCGGGTCATCCCCATCGCGATGGGGGGTTGACCCGCGCATGTTCACCAAAAGTCTTGCATACTCACGTTTGTCAAACTTCTGCATATCAAAGCTCGAAAGAAAGTTGCAGCAGTATCCAATTCATTGTTATCAGGTTGTATTTTGAGACTTGGTGGATTCTATATTTTTATGTCATACTTAGGCTGCATTGGGTACATAATGGTTGGAGGTGGGTAAAAATATATACTAACTTCGATGTATGCAACCACGTCAGTAGAAGAAATGTTGCCTGGCCATGCATACGCTAGAAAAATCCTAGCTAATTTAATTACCCAAACAGCGTTAGCAAAAATAATTTTTGACGCCATGAACATATCCGATTTTAGAAGCAATAATCTCCATGAGTTGTTTAGAGATTTTGCTACTGAACTACTATCGCTAGATACCATAAACGGGCATACTCATATACGAGCCATCGTATATGAGATTAAAATGAGGATGACTTTGAAGCAGTTGAAAGATAATGGCCCCACTGCAGCCCTCTGGGTTCAGTACTTTGAAATGGTAAACCTTATGAAAGCTTGATCACCGTCAGCTGTACGGTGAAAGTAAACGGTTTCACTATAAGTAGTAAACCCGTTGTTGCTTTTTCAGAGGATAGCGATTGCTAAACAAAGCGACGATGACTTAGCATTTTATTTAAAATAAGAGTTATCTCCTTTTCCGTTGGCTCTGTTTAATGAAGCTGGTATGCGAGAGACAACGACATTGGCCATGTACGACGTTTTAGAAGTTCCTAACCGTTTGAGAAGACCTTAACCTCCTGAATTGCGTCAACATTGTGGACAGTGGTTTTCTCCTACACCGTGTCAAATGGGGAACACAATTAACCTTTTCGGCTGCTTGCACAAATTAAGTTAACTATATAAAAAAGCATTATGGTACCAGCTGTATTGTCGTTTTTAATAGCTAATCCAACAGCACTAACAGTACAAAAAGATTGAACAAAATATACGGTCTATTGTGAAAAAATCTGTAGACGTAAATTTATGATGGAATCATGCGAGTTACTGTTCAACAAGAATAGTTCCTTTCAAATGAAAACAAGAAGAGCGAATTGATCAGCATTCTATCAGCTGAACTGGAAAACAATGGGATTCCATTCCGACAAAGTAATGACGATGCCGACATTCTCATTGTAAATACTGCAATTAATGAAGCATGTTATGATAGCGATATCGTTGCAATCATCATCGGTGAAGATGTTGACTACCTCGTTCTATTAACAGCTCTCACAGCTACAGAAAAAAAGACATTTTCCTTGTCAAACCATGCAAAGGGAAAACAAAGAAAAAATATATTCATCAAATAAAATACAATCATCGGGACATACCAAAGTATCCTTTTTCTCCATGCTTTCAGTGGATGCGATACTGCTTCTGCAGCATTCAACAAAGGAAAGAAACTTTGTGTAAAAATGTTCCAAAGTAAAGATATGGAACAGAACGTGACAGTAGTTAATAAATGCAACTTATCGCACAATAATGTTGCTCAGGCAGGAGAATGCTTTTTTTCTGATCTGGTATGGAGCACATTCCAGTGAACAATCCCTAAATAAGTTAAGATACAAATGCTTAGCAAACTTTGGCACTAAAATAAAACAATATATTTAGTTTCTTCCCTCAACTGAAGAGGAATCCAGGCTACATTTCCTTTCGGTTGTATAACCAAGTGCATATGTGGTTTGGGAATGAGTTGAAACCTGAAGTGTGGCGCTGGAAACGTCAAGAGAAAACCCTCGTGCCCATCACAACTATGGATACAGTGGCTCCCGATTCAGTTTTAAGCATAGTGTTTTGCAATTGTAAAACTGACTGGGGAGAAAGATGCGTGTATAGGAAATTGAAGTTATTATTGCCCTGTAGGTACCCCATTGAAGTTATTATTGCCCTGTAGATCATGACGATCCAATAAAAGGAACTGATGAATGAGGTGATGCTAGCTGACCCATAGACTATCTTTTCAAGACTGAAAACGCGAACAATCGCGTACCGAAAAAAGCTCGTCAACCATAAAGTAGATAAGCTTAAAAAATTATACACAATGAAAATACCGTAATGAATACATCCAAGTTTATTACATTCATTTATAAAATTAATAATGATCAATTTTCTACATACCAAAACACATTAAAAGTCTTTTTTCTTGTGTTTAAAGAATGCCGCAATGAGGGAGTGGAGATAATTCAAAGGAAGGCGCCTGCAACGAGACTTGGACGCTACCTTCATAATCAACTCGCATTTAATAGTCAATATTTTGGTACGTGTTAGGGTTACAACAAAATGTATTTAATATTTTTTGTACACAATTTAATTTTCTTTAATTTTTGTATTAAACTTTTTTTTATACAAAGTTAATATTTCCTAAGTTATTTGCAAAAACACAAAAAGTCCTTCAATATCTCTAAACAACTCATGGAGATTATTGCTTTTGAAATCGGATATGTCCATGGCGTCAAAAATTATTTTTGCTAAACATGTTTGGGTAAATAAATGAGCTAGGATTTTTCTAGCATATGCATGGCCAGGCAACATTTTTTCTACTGACGTAGTTATGTGCATCAAAGTTAGTATTTATTTTAGCCCACCTACAGCCATTATGTACCCAATGCAGCCTAAGTATGACATAAAAATATAGAATCCACCAAGTCTCAAAATACAACATGATAGCAATGGATTGGATGTTGTTGCAACTTTCTCTTGAGATTTGATATGTAGAGGTTTGACAAACGTGAGTATGCAAGACTTTTGGCGCACATGCGCGGGTCATCCCCCCCATCGCGATTGGGATGACTCGCGCATCCGCGTCCCAGGTGTGATAGTTTGCTCCTTTCAAAGTCAATTATCTTTGTTCGTGTTCGACTTATAAAAAAAATGTAAATAATGCTTTTGTTCACAATTGAATTTTCTTCAATTTTTGTACTCAAATTTTTTACATAAAATCAATATTTCTCAAGTTACTTGCAAAAAACCAAAAAAAGTGTACACATTTTCCAAGATGGCGGCGAAAGCTCAAGTCTGATCGGTGGGGACTTTTAGTATGTTCAACAGTATGTCCAAACAAACATCTCCACGAATTTTCAAAACTTTCATATTTTTTTTAGCCATAAAGCCTATTTTGACTGGGCTATTAGTTCTTTTTGACTTTTGGTTCCGGATTAAGCGGACTTTCGGATTACCGAAGTTCGGATTATCGAAACTCCCCTGTACTATTGTTTGCTCTTCTTTTCAGGGGATGGTAGACATTACAAACAAATTTTATTTTAAATTTTTAACTCAGAGATATGAAATTTTATATATATATTCATTGAAATATTACTATATTATACACCATATAAAATTTTCTAAATTTTTTTTTCTTAATTAATATTTTCAAAACTAAAATTATTATTATTATTTTAAAAATGCTCCTTTCGATCCAATTTTTAACTTGTCCCCTTAATTTTGAATTTAAATTGCTTATAAATACGTTTTTGAAGAGAGTTATTTATGTATTACTTTGTGCTTTCGTTGAATAGTTGATTTTTAGGAAATATTTTTACGCTTGCACTCTGAATTTTCGAGATATTGTTCTTTCTTTTCTACACTTAAGTTCGAATTTGATAATCTGAATGATGTCGAAACCTGAAATGGATACGTAACTTTATTTTGATGTATTAGAGGAATCTTTATTATAAATTTTATAAAATTTCGTCAAAAGGTATGACGCAAAGACTTTCAAAACTGGAAGTGACTCATTTTGAGAAAAAGCCATTCAAAAGATGTTTTGTTTCCTACCTTTAATATTTACTTTTCTAAAGCCACCGAGTTTTCATTTTACTTTTCACTACATATTCAAAATGCATTTTATTCCAGTATTTACATATTTTTAATATATTAATACACCAAAACAATTTTTGTTCGATTTTTGGTAATTTGAAAAACAATTTTTGAAAATTTTTGCCCCAGAAATATGAAATTTTACTTAAATATTCATTAAAATATTACTATATAAAACACCTTATAAAATTTTATAAATATTTAAAAAAAAGTATATTCTAGAAATTGAAATTATAATTATTATTTTAAAAACAATTATTATTATTTTAAAAAGAGGAGCATCGCCCCTAGGCTCGCTCCTGTGTTATGGCTAATAGCGAGATACATAGGGGTGATTCTCGGACAATGTAACAGCTTCCATCCATTTACTGTTGTCACCCTTCATGCGAAGGGCGATTCATCACTGTTCAATTATCAGCTTCAAAATTCAATTAAAAATCAAAAATTTAAGATATAGACTTCAAATGAGGTTTATATGAATAAGAAAGCTTTCAGCTTCCAGATGATGTAAATATTTTCTTTGTAAGATAAAATCTCGATGAGCATCAATATTACATTTACATAGGGGACGATATTTCTTGAAAACTGTGTTTCATTTTTTGATGAAAATATTAGTATGTTTTAAAATATTTTAAACAAATGAGGTCTAGTTTGAAAGAGAAATGTCTGTAGTCTTAGATTGTAAAAAGATCAAAATTCTACATCATTTTTTGGCGCGTTATCGTAATCTGAAGATGAAAAAGTCAATATTTCTTGAAAACTGTGTTTCATTTTTTGATGAAAATATTAGTCTGTTTTGAAATATTTTTAAACAAATGAGGTCTAGTTTGAAAGAGAAATGTCTGTAGTCTTAGATTGTAAAAAGATCAAAATTCTACGATTATTTTTTGGCGCGTTATCGTAATCTGAAGATGAAAAAGTCAATATTTCTTAAAAACTGTGTTTCATTTTTGATGAAAATATTAGTCTGTTTTAAAATATTTTTAAACAAATGAGGTCTAGTTTCAAATAGAAATGTCTGTAATCTTGGACTGTAAAAAGATCAAAATTCTACGATTATTTTTTGGCGCGTTATCGTAATCTGAAGATGAAAAAGTCAATATTTCTTGAAAACTGTGTTTCATTTTTTGATGAAAATATTAGTCTGTTTTGAAATATTTTTAAACAAATGAGGTCTAGTTTGAAAGAGAATTGTCTGTAGTCTTAGATTGTAAAAAGATCAAAATTCTACGATTATTTTTTGGCGCGTTATCGTAATCTGAAGATGAAAAAGTCAATATTTCTTGAAAACTGTGTTTCATTTTTTGATGAAAATATTAGTTTGTTTTAAAATATTTTTAAACAAAAGAATTCTAGTTTGAATGAGAAATGTCTGTAGTCTTGGATTGTATAAAGATCAAAATTCTACAATCGTTTTTTGAGGAGTTATCGTAATCTGAAGATCAAAAAGTCAATATTTTCCCACAAAACATAAAATTTAAAAAATAAGATGAAACATGTCTTACTTTGTTCCCCCCATATTTCCGCATCTATTGGTATCGGTCTCGACCCCATACCCCCAGCGGTTTCGGAGGAGATAGCGTTACAAGCTTTTGACAGCGGCGACATCGGCTGTTGCTGTGTTGCTGCAGCGGGAGTTACTTTTTTTTAGAATAGAGAGATGCTGCTTGGGATCCAATTTTTATTTTCCCCCTTAATTTTGCATTTATATTGCTTATAAATACATTTTTAACAGAGTTATTTATGTATTACTCTGTCCTCTAGTGGAATAGTTAATTTTTTCAAATTTTTTGCAGTTTTACTCTGAATTTTCGTGAAATTTCTGTACCTTTTTACACTTAAATTAAACTTTGATAATCTGAATGACCTCTAATCCTAAAATGGACACATAACTTTATTTTGACGTATTAGAGGAATCTTTATTAAAATATTTATTATAATATTTTATATAATATTTTTATTTTTATTTTATATAAATTTTTATTTTTAGCTTTATTATAATATTTTTATTTTTAGCTGTATTATAATATTTTATATAATTTCGTCAAAAATTATGACGCAAATCATAACGTTTATCATAACGTATATCATAACGTTATGACGCATTTCAAAGATTTCCAAATCTGGAAATGACTCATTTCGAGAAAAACCATTTAAACGATGTTTTTTCACCTAACTTTAATGCTTGCTTTTCTAAAGCTACCAAGTTTTCATTTCACTTTTTATTACATATTTTTAATGCATTTTATTCCAATATTTACATATTTTAAAATATTAATACACCAAAAAAAATTCCAACTTTTGTTCGATTTTTGGTAATTTGAAAATCCAACATCCCCTTAACGGATTAAAAGGATGTCAGAGTCAAAAACTTCTTTCTCTATTACCGTGGGTAACTTAATAAATTTTTTTTCGATCCACGTCGATATTGGTTAACATTAGGCTGCACGAATGCAATAGGAATGATAACAAACAACCTTAACGATTATTCACCATTCCTAAAAAATTAGACAATCCCTCGATAGTATTTAATTGTGCATCCAGAAATACAATCCCGAATTTGCCTTAATTTAACAAATTAGTTCTTTTAAAAATAATTTTCACTCGAACACTTTTCCGTTTCGGGACATATTTTTTAACGTAGGATTACGTTCCTCCATAACGGTCCTCCGTAAAACAAAATTTCAGATGTCCGTCGTGGCGAGTTATAATTTTACCAGCGCGCCAAACCCAGTCTGTGTAGCTTGCAGTAAACAGTTAGACAGTAAACAGTTAAAAGTACCAAAATGCGTCAAAATTTTGACTGACTGACACTCACACACACACACACACACACACACACACACACATATATATATATATATATATATATATATATATATATATATATACATACACTGAAGTGCCACTGAATTAGGGATACCTACCTAGTAATGACTTGGGCCTCCTCTGGCCTTGATAACGGCTGCCACACGACGAGGCATAGATTCAACAAGTTTCTGGAAAAGTTCCACAACGAATGGCTTGCCAAATATTGGTTAAAGCTGTCCATAATTCAGTAAGGTTCTTTGGGCGCTGTGTGATGGCATTTCACACCTTGTTCCAAAACATCCCAAAAATGCTCAATAGGATTTAAGTCTGGGCTTCTAGGTGGCCAATTCATGACAGAGAAGTCAGAGGAATGCTCATCCAACCAGCCAGTAGCCAACCGAGACTTGTGAGAGGTACAGTTGTCTTGCTGGAAAACTCCATTACCGTGCGGATAACAGAACAGCATAAACGGATGGAGGTGATCACCCAGCAACTCTACCGAATTGCATTGAGGGAGGTTGGTACACGCACCAAAGATCCCAAACTGTGCCACGAAAAAACACCCTAGACTCTAGACCATGATTGAGCCACCATGCCCTTGTACAGTTCCAGCCAGGCATGCAGGATCCATGGCTTCATGAGCCTGACGCCATATTCACAGCCTCCCGTCGGCGTTAAGTAGTCGGAATCGAGACTCATCATTCCATGCTACTCGTTTGCAGTCCTCTACACTCCAGTTTCTGTGCTCTCTTGCCCAGGCAAGACGTGCATCCCGATGGCGAGTATAAAGCAATGGTACTCTCGTAGGTCGACGGCTCCCGAAACCCATACGGTGAAGCGAGTGTTGCACAGTCCGTTTACTGACTGTACGACTGGCACCGTCATTAAACTGGGTGGTAATTTGAGCTAATGTTTGGCTTCGCTGGCTACGTACAATACGCCTGAGCCGTCTCTCACCACGCACTGTCAAGGCTAATTGTCCTTTGCAGTTTGCCCGATCGCTAGTTTTTTTCCACCATCCATGTATTCTTGGTATACTCTTGACACTGTCGACCTTGAAAATCCTAGCTTTCTGACGATTTCGGAAATTGAATGGCCCATGCGTCACGCACCTACGATTTGTCCGCGATCAAGGGCGTCTAAATCTGGCAGTTTACCCATACTGGCAATTCCAACAAATAATTCAGAACAACCACAGTACGCGCTATATATGCAGTTACCACAGCGCCCTCACCTGCGCATACATGATGCTCAGCGCTACACAATTTGCATAGGCTTTGCTATCCCTAAATCAGTGGCACTTCAGTGTATATATATATATATAAACATGCATACATAACGCATACATACCATACATACGAAAGAGGTAAGCAACGATAAGTTATCCTACGTTAATAACCCGCGGTAGTTTCTTATGATATATATATATATATATATATATATATATATATATACGTACATATATATAGATAGATATATACATAACACATGCATACATATATACATACAAAAGAGGTAAGCAACGACAAGTAATTCTACATATATAACCCGCGGTAATTTTGTTAGATGAGACTACCTGAAATTTGTTGTATTTTTTTTTGTTTTTTTTTTTACATAAATATCGATAAAGTTATGAATTAAACCCCAGAACAGACATTTTATTCCATTAAATACATTTTTATCCCTCATATAAAAAAAACAACAACGCTAGCAGAATGAAAATTTGACTCCAGCATAGCACCAAATTTCTTGCTACTGTTATTTTAAGGAGAAAATATTCGCGGTATTCCTTTGTTGACGAAACGGATTTCCTCTCTTCTCCTAAAATGCTACTCTGTTGCCAGAAGCTAGACAAAGTGAAACATTGCTGGGAATTTACAAAATATTTTGGAAGCAGAGAAATCTTCTGTTTCTTGGGGGGGAGGGAAACACGGAAAACGCAAACATTAATGGCTGGGAGATATAATGTTTTCGCGCTGCTAGAGACACGCGTAAACGAAAATTATGCATGGTGTTCCGCGGAGTTCCCGTCTCAGAGAGATTTTTGCCTGAGGGTACTTCATTATGTAAAATAAATTCGGTTTTTTAATGTCGCTCGGAAAAAACTTCCCTTATTCGTATAAAATAATTAAATTAAATCTAAGTTTTTAAATATTTAATTAAATTAAATTAAAGTTTTTAAATATTTAATTTTATCTCTAATTTCTCGTCATTTTTTTCATATTGTTGTAAGTGGCTCTGTATATATTTCTAAGCATTCGTAAATATTCTTTATTTCACCTTAACCTTTAGCTAATTTTTCCGATTCTCTCTTTCGAATTTCATATTCCCTTTGTAAGAAGGCTATTAAGAGGATATATATATATATATATATATATATATATATATATATATATATATATATATATATATATATATATATATATATATAAATATATATATATATATATATAAATATATATATAAATATATATATATAAATATAATATATATATATATATATTCATTCTTGGACACGTATTCTTGGGATACATGCTATCCCACCCCGAAAGGAAAGGGTTAATTTATGTGTTTTTACAATGTTTTTATTAACTTGCTTTCTTGTTTGTGTGTGTGTTTGTCCAGTACAAATCTTCCAATCGAATTTTAACTAACTTTCCGACTACCTAGACATTTGAAACTTTTAGAATAGCTCGGAACACGATGACAATGCATTATTTTAATACTTTTAGACATCTTTAAGCAAAATTGAATTCATTTTCAGTTAATTTTGTTAATGAGAGTAAAAAGGTGTTACTATTTTAACTGCACGCTCTACGGATTGTTTACAGTTGACCTTTTTCTTTTTACCATGTTTTTATTAACTTGCTTTCTTGTTTGTGTGTGTGTTTGTCCAGTACAAATTTTGCAATCGATTTTTAACTAACTTCCCGACTAGCTAGACATTTGAAACTTTTAGAATAGCTCGGAACACGATGACAATGCATTCTTTTAATACTTTTAATACTTTTAGCCTTATTTAAGAAAAATTGAATTCATTTTCAGTTAATTTTGTTTTGTAGACTGGTGTAGCCATCTATCGACCAGGACGGGAACGAAAAGTTAAACGCAAGTTAACTTCCAATTAACTTCATTTTCTGTCAAGTTGAAAGGGATAATTCATCAAAAAAAATTTAAAAAGTATTTATTAATAGATATTGTTAAATTTATATGATTCAACAGAAAATTTAAAAACATGGTATATAAAAAGTTTTTTTTTATCTTGTAATTTTTTTTCATTTTGTTGTAAGTGGCTCTGTATATATTTCTAAGCATTCGCAAATATTCTTTATTTCACCTTAAGTTATGTTGTTTTTGTGCTAATTTCCATTATGTTTACTGCCTTTGAATGATATATTTCAGTACCTGTCCTTTGGCGATATTTTCGGGAATTTCGACAAGCTCGGAAACAAATTTGGCGACTTTGGGCTATGCTCGTTATTTACCTATTTGGCGTGGTTCTGGAATTTTTCTATTTTTAGAACAATCGAGAATGTCACCAAGGGTATATGAGCATGCCGAACTCATCTCCAAAAGTTGTCATCAGTTAGTTGCGCAGCAGCTCCGTTTGAACTGCGAGACCTGTTATTGTACCTGCGTGTGTATTGTGTCAAATCTCAAATTTTTGCTGAACTTCACTGTAGTCCTGCACGACTGTTTATTATGTTTGTGACCTGTTTAAGACTAAAAAGCAAATAAACTATACTCGCTCTTATTTCCAATCGTCATTCACAAAATATAATCGAACGGAGCGCAACAATATTAAAATCCAAACTTTGTTTAATCAGAGTTTTCAAATGTTTCTGAGAATTAAATCCTTCCACCTACGACAATTCTACGACAAAATAAAATCCAGTTTAATCAAAAACCCGGAATTCTACATTTTATTTTTAGGGGAACGAGGCCGGATTTGTAGTCACAAATATTTTAGCTCAACATATCTGTCCGTCAGAATGCACGCTTCCGTAAAATTTCCGCCAGATGTCGATAGTTACATTTATTTGACAGGTAAATATTCGATTTTTGACGGGTAAACAACTCGACAAACAACTTATATGCACAAAATTGGAATTCTGATATCATAAGACGCAGCAGAAAAAGGATTGGGGATTTAAAGGAACTCAGATGTTATGCTCCACGAATTATACTCAAGAGAATTGATTTTCAAAGGATCAAAAACAGATTCTGATAAATACGCACACACACACACACAGATATATATACAGTGAAACTTCTCTAGCCGGCCACCTCTCAAAACGGCCACTTTTTTTCGAAACCTTTACTGGTCTCTATAGAGAAATTTCGCTGTGTGTGTGTATATATATATACAGTGATTTCCGCTTATAAGAATCACGTTTGTTATTACTGTTTTTGATTCTTATAAGCGGTTGATTCTTATAATCGAAACTTCCCTTTGGACAGGCACACATACACAAATATATACTTGTACATATATATAAACATACAGGCACATATATACATAATTTACCATTAAATACTCTTTAATTTACGTTATTTATCATTTATTAAAATTATTTTTTATAATTTTAAAAATACTCAATTTCTAAACAAATACTATAACTCAATTTCTAGACCTATAAGTAACAACACATGATTGTAAATTCAACAAGAGGCAGCTTCTCTTTGACTACACTTTGGAAGAGCATCATATCTAATTAACAAGTTCTGTTTTTCAGAAAAACTAAAAGTTTTCCTTGTTTTTATCATATTTGAATTCGACTATCAAAAAGTTCTAACACTAACTGGCAATTTTGTTAGAAAACTAAAGTGAATACTAGCGACGTATGCTTATTACAGTCTCAGACGAAGATTCACTTTATAGCTTACGTTTCACGGTTTGATTCTTAACCAAACCGTGAAACGTTTGATTCAGCATCTGGTTCATCTGATTCAGCAAAATGGATCCCTTTACGTTTGCAGTGCTGAATCCACTGTCCCGTTTGCGTAAGTGATGGTGGACACTTCGCGGAAGATTTATGTGTTTCAGGGTCCAGAAATCCGCAACCAGGAAGTAAGTGGTGGGAAAAAAGGAGTGCCTGTCTGGAGAAAAGTGAAATCGGACACGGCCGGGTGAGATGCCCCTGGGTAAAGCTAATAAGACAGTGTTTAGCAAAAACGTATAAGGAGAAACTCTTATGTTATGTCTAAAGGAATGTATTTTACGACTGTTTTCCACCCCAAAGTTTTATCAATCTTTCTTTTCAAAAACTTAAGAACGAATTTCGTACCTTTTGAGAGTTCAAGTGGCATTTTTTGGAAAAATGAAAGGAAGGCGAAGATTGCAAACTGATTCTTATAACCGGAGGATTGATTCTTTAAAGCGGAAATTTTAACATGGAAATAATACATTTGTTTTTGTTTTTGCGATATTTTTTTCTTATAAACGGTTGATTCTTATAACCACTGATCACTATAAGCGGTGGTTACTGTATCTATATATATAAAACAGTTCCGTAACTGACTGACTGACTGACTGACTGACATACAACGCACACACCAAACGACCGGACCTAAAGGGCTGAAATTTTGCATGGCGATTCTTCTTATGGTGTAGGGGTTCACTAAGAAAGATGTTTTTTAAATTCTTCTTAGATTTTTTTAATTAAATTTTTAAGCTGTTTTAGTAACTTTCTTTAAGTTTGCATTTAAAATAACAATTTAAGGGTTATAAAATTTATATCACGAGAAAGATCACAAAAAATTCCTTTAAAATGAAACCGTTTTCGAATCTTTACCTCCATTTTCTGATTTTTTGGTGAATTTTTAAAGATTAATTTTTAGAATTTAATTTATTAAATTCTGATCACGTGGTTTCTTTTCCTTTTCTGGTACTTTAAATAAATTTATCGCTACGTGCATAACAACTAAATAGACAAAAAAAGATTTTTTTTTCTTGCTAATTCAGCAGACGATTGGACATTATCCAAAAAAATATTGAAATACAGTAAAAGATATTATGTTCCTCTAACTGTACTATATTAACCGTACTATATTCTTTAGTATGTCCTACTAGATTTAATTTGAATATTTTCTTCTACATTATTTTGTGTATAAAAATATCCCTTACGATTTTTTTATAAATATATATATATATATATATATATATATATATATATATATATATATATATATATATATATTTAAAATCAATTGTATACATTGATCGTTGTATTTAATTTGAATGTGCTCCTTAGCGATGTGCGGGTTTTCAGCTAGTATATATATATATATATATATTTCAAAAGTGGAGGCACTTGTCGTTAGACATTCGTCTGAATGTAAATTATCGGGCTGACAACGCCTCGCAGACACCAGACCACCCAGTTGTCGACATCGAATGCGGGGACAGACGCCCCAGCTCACACCGCGAGACTGCTGGCCATTTATTTAAAGGGGACACCTTACAGGCGGCCAGCACTACCCCCTGCAAGCCGGTCCCGTGATTTAGAACCGAGTCAAGTGACGAGACAGATGCACTTGACCCCACACCTCCAGAGGTAAATTTGAGAACAAGGAGGACCTTGCTGCCCCGACAGATTATTAGTGCACCAGCCACCATTAATGTACACAGAAGTGGATTTGTCAGCGACGGTCATCGAACCATAGACGTTCAGATCACTCGCCCGCTGCCCTTGCCAACTGGGCTCCTGCGCCATATATATATATATATATATATATATATATATATATATATATATATATATATATATATATATATATATATATATATATATATATATATATATATATAAACTGTCTTATATAAAATCCCTCTACAATCTTTTCCCGGCTAAGACCCTGGACTAGGATGTTTTGGTTAGAATGAAACGATATATTCCATAATATAATATAGTGCAATAAGGTCTGAAATCCTTATTTTTTTTGTTCGAATTTTTCTTAAGCATTCCAATTCTCAATTTTTAATTTCGAAGTAAAAATTTAAAGTTCTTTTTAAATGCTTCTGCAAAATATTTTAACAAACGACCATTTCTCGTTAACTTCCTATCATGAGTACACTGTCTCATACAATTAATTCCCCTTGCAAAACCAAAAATCTAGATCCATTTCCTCCTCCGAAGTTAGAGTTGTGGTAGGAGGAACTCCAGACGGGGTTTTTGTAGATTACCCGGCATCCCCCTCGCATATCGTGGGAAACTAAATAACCTGGTTAATATGAGGAACATAATACGGTCGCCAACCTGAGGCATTATGGCGCCAATGTTGCATTACAAATCGAAAAACCATGTGGTGAAAATTAACACTGTTCTTTCTGGCAAACCCACAAAACACGCCAAATATTTGGCACAAAAATGGCTTGGCAGGAAAAGCCGTATCATGTTCTTCATATTTACCAATAACCCAGTAGATTTAGTTGTCAAAACATTATTTGTATACGCATTCTTTAATAATGCAGTAATGATTTAAAAATGCCACCACATTCAAAGAGAAAATTTTGTTAACTGCAGCAACAGAAAACATTGTTCAAGTTTTCTAATTGTTGGGATATGAGTAAACATTTCTCTGCACTGTTAATCATCAACAGTATTTTAACATATTGTTGCAACAAAACTGCTACGCAACAGAAGTTTTCTAAAGCCGCCATTTTAAACCTAACGCTCATTTGTGACGGTTTAAGCGTCTAAAACCTCGTTGAATTTTCTGCTGTTTTATACGACTGTGTTTTCAGCTTTACTTATATTATTGACATTGATTTTGAGATTTGAGTTATTCACAAATCCTTCATTCGCCATGCTATTTCTTATAGCGGCTGTGTTCTTGTACGCTATGTCGGACGCATATTGCATTTTGCTTGGAGGAATCTTAACCTACTATTTGTACACTTTTATCGGAGGAAAGAAAAAGAAAGTGAAAATTGTAAAGGAAGCTGGCCAGGATCTTGCTGAAGATGAGTCCGATCTTTGTTATGAAATTGCCACACAAAGTTCTAATGACGAATATTCCATGGCTAGACCTCCGAAACCTCCACGAAAACCCCCGAAACCTCCACAAAAGCCTCTTAAACTACGTAAGCGTCGATACAAAGTCATGGACCGGTTCTTAATCGACTGTCTTGAATATATCAATACCGAGGACGTTCCGGGGACCTCGGATCCTTGTTGTAACCTTCAACCTACGGAAAAGGAAATGAAAGCTGAAAAAGAACTAAAATTCCGATATAGGTTTAAGAGACGAATCAAACGTCTCGTTTTTTGCTGTATTTCGTCTGGAATTAAGGACTAACAAAATTAGTGTACATGGACAAAATTTTTGAAGACATTTATTGGAAAAAAAAACTAAATTTTGAGACAGCATTTTTTAACACGTGTAATAAATCTCTGTCCGTTTACAAAACTTTGCATCTCAGTACAATTTCTGGTTTTGATGTTTTTGCTCATCGCTCCCTTCGGTCAGTTTTATCGTCCAGCAAATCAAAATGATAAGTTTCACATGTCTTCCACTGGAACTTACGTCTGGTTATCTACTTCTCCGCCACCATGCTCCGTCACCATGCGAAGCCATTCTCTTCTTCACAAGAGCCGTCAACATCAGGCTCAAATCCTTTTCTTCACTACAGCCGACAACACCAGGCTGAAGCCGTCCTCTTCTCTACAAGAGCCGACAACATCAGGCTCATTTGATTCTCCTCTCTATCAAAGCCAACAACATCAGGCTCAAGTCCTTCTCTTCACTACAGCCGACAACACCAGGCTGAAGCCATCCTCTTCTTTACAAGAGTCGTCAACATCAGGCTAAAATCCTTCTCTTCACTACAGCCAACAACACCAGGCTGAATCCATCCTCTTCTCTTCAAGAGCCGACAACATCAGGCTCATTTTATTCTCCTCTCTATCAAAGCCTACAACATCAGGCTCATACATGCTTGCCTCTCCCAGAGCCAACAACATCAGGCTCATTTGATTCTCCTCTCTATCAAATCCTACAACATTAGGCTCATACATGCTTGCCTCTCCCACAGCCAACAACATCAGGCTATAAACTATAACCACCTTAACATCGTGCCTCTCCACACCACCAAAAAGTCGAGAAACACGCCAGCACACCACCATCGTACTGCGCGGATGGTCTCGCTGTAAAGGGGAGTGTTAGACAGCCTGCCTCCAAGTGGTACTCCCCGGGCAACGTTCCTTCCTCAAAAAAGAAACGGCTAAAGGGCTGAAGTAATATTTCACAGGCACGTCAAATAGAAAAGGAACTTAATCTGTTGAACAGAGTGAAACCATTCACGAAGTACTACTTTGATGAAGCATTGATGATCGCTCAAATATCACAGACTTTAACCAGTTTCTTTTCATGAAAGACTCTTTGAAAACACTTTAGTAACTGCAAGCAATTCTTTTGTTTTCATTGTGCTTCTGACAAACATTGTGTGTCTTGTTATCAGGCATTGCAAAAATAAAACTTTTTGTCGGTTTGCAACAGGTTTTTTCGTGAGTGAGTTTTTGAATTTTTAATTGTGCCTCGGAAGGTTTTTACCGACGTCTGGAATATTTCGAAATTTCTTGCGACAACGCGTTTACAATTCTCAACATACAACAAACGATGTCGGTAAATCTAAAATAGCCCGCATCAACAGTATGTTAAGACGTTCTGTCTGGATTAAGGACAAAGCAGCCGGCCCCGACTGAATTTTTGACCCTTTATATAGTATTGCAATGTAATACATACAAACTAGTCTCACAATATCGGTTACCTCATCACTAGTCTCACAATATCGGGGCACTAGACACGATCAGGGCGCACGGAGGAAATTTGCATGTGACAGAGGCTAGAAACCAATCACAGAACGCCGTTCGCCAGATATTAAGCGTAGAAAACCGATAAAAAGATCTCTTATCGTGTTTTTGTTAGCCATTCACAGAGCTGTTTTTTTGTGCGTGTATAACGCGTTCGTTTTTTCTGATACACGTATCGTTCCGACGCTTTTTAGAGTTTTCGCATGCGCTGAGCATTTTGCGACGGGAAAAAGTAGGCGTTGTCATTTGAAAATTTCGATTTTCTATACCTATAACCGTATCCGTGAGCGCCACTTGGTTGCCGTTCACAGAATCCCGAGCTCATATCTCTGAATAACTATATCTGAAATCTCATCTCGATCGGTTAAACGAAACAGCCACTAGAGGTCCATATATCCGCAAAGTTTCTTTATGACCACCCGGTATATATGTGGGTGTTTGTGGGTGTGTGTTAGTTAATGTTAAATATTTATTAACATGCTATTGCTAGTATCAGCTTTACACACACATATACAAAATCATGTGTATATAATGTGTAATCATGTCACATATATACATACATACACATATATATATATATATATACTTTAATGGTTGGCAAGATACTGATGATTACACGTTGAACGAATTCACTTTTCTAAATTTCGAACTTTTTTCATCTCTTTCAAAATTTATTACGATGTCACTCCGTACCGTCACATTTTGTGCTTTTGATTAAGTTAAACAATCGATTTTCATCTTAATTCACCAGCAATTAAGGCAAAATGTGAAATGTTAACCGCGTTAGTAAGGAAAATTTCAAATTTTAAAAAGATTTAACTTCTATCTTTTTTTTCTCTTTTTTTTAAAGTATAATGACATCAATGCATTAAACGTAAGTTAAATGCCGTCCTTTTTAAAACAGATATTTTTCTTTCGCTCTTTTTTAGAAGCTCGTCTGTGGCTTACGATTTTTTCTTCTATTATTTTTTGGTACGCAGTTTCGTGGCATTTAAGATGTCAAGAGAGTGACTGACATTGGATAAATCATTATAATTGAATATTGAGTGAAATTAGTTTACAAAATTTAAATTCTTCTTTAGCTTTAACAAAAATGTGTCTGTCCTACTTACTGTCTCACATATCTGTCACTCTCTCATTTTACTCACATTCATAGTTAGATTGTCAGTCATAATATCCTTATAATGCATTAACCATTGGCCAAATCTCAAGTTATATATATTTATATATATAAATACATACATATATATATATATATGTAACATGCCAACACAGTCCCATGTTAACGGAGACCAGAGTCGACATGTCACACCTCAGGAATCTGTAGTAGTGACCAAGAATTTTGGAATCTTTTCATTTAAATAGTATGTTTATTATCCATTTCTTAACATCGATGACGGCGGTTTACTAGGCAACAATGCCACGCCAAAAATCTGCTCTTCGAGGTATGCGGGAACTTATATAAACTTCATTCCATCACGTGGCTAAAGGACGCTATTTAATAGCTGATTGGTTAAAAGTTTAGTGTTTATGTGCAAATCTGAATTTTTTAGACCCCACGCCGAATGGTTTTTAAAAGTTAAGAGTGTTGACTTTAGAAATTACTAGTTTTTTAATATTATATATATATATATATATATATATATATATATAAATACATACATACATACATACAGACAGACACACACATATATATATATATATATATATATATATATATATATATATATATATATATATATATATATATATATATATATATATATATATATATATATATATATATATGTATATGTATATATCATAAAAAACCCAAAAACCCTTTTAATATTCCAGAATTCATTCAAAAATGCTTGGGCGTATCGCGGTGAAAATCAATTGCGTAGTCATTTTCGAGAACAAAGAATTCGAACTTAACTAGGCACTTTCTATACAACCCCTGTGTTGTTCCCCAATCTTTTCGTGCTCGGATGACGCATCTTCTCGTGTGAGTCCGAACCCAGATCCCTGGGCAACCAATAATTGCAGGAGATTTTGATCACGAGACAAGACTTCTATAAAGTTATAAATAGTCTTGCAGTAGAGTAGAGGTGGAATTTTTTAAAGTGTCGCTGTAAAGCTAACATGTAAACTAGGGTGGGTCGAAAAAAAATAAATATTTTTTTTTCGGAACGCTTTAGTGTGGAAAAGTTGCCTATTGTAATAAGAAGAAAAACGGCATAAAAAAATTAAAATTGGTTAACATCTTCCGTTCTCGCATCGTATGTTTATGAAAAATTGCAAATATCACGATATTTTTGTAATTTTTTTCTGTTGGTTAAAACTTTTAAAATAAACACGCTTTAATTTTTATGCTTGTTTTACGGTTTAAATATCCTAAATAAATTGAATTCTGATCAATAATCAATTTTTTTCCGTTCGCGCAACGTCTTAGAGAAAACAGAAATTTATCAATATTTCGCAATTTTCACTGTGCTACTTTTCGTTTGTTTTGCTAGAACAAAACGAACCAGAACTCACTTGAAATAGGCTGAACTAGTTTGAACTAGATTGAACTGGTTTGAACTAGACTGAACCGTGGTGTGGTCCCTCCCTACTGTGCCGCATTTGAAAAGTCAATTCACACCTACTGAGGAAAGTTGAGGGCTTTTCTTTGTCGGACGAAAAGATGATACTTTGTTCGTCGAAAAATTTAATGCCAAGCAATTTCGCAGGAATCTGAAAGAAGAACACTATTCTCTTATCCAGGAACCTGTATCAGCTTATATTGGACATGTATCTCCTTCCTCGAGTTAATCAAATGATATAACTCAAAGAATTATTTCTCGTTTGTCTCAACTATCAATATCACTAGAAAAACTAGAAGTAGTAGGATGTGATGGCACTGTAACCAATACTGGATGGAAGAACGGTGTCATCCACCGACTAGAAAATCATGTAGGACGCCCGCTACAATGGAGCATATGCCTCCTGCATTTTAATGAGCTTCCTTTTCGCCACATTTTCCAACACTTTGACGGTCAAACTGCAGGACCTAATTATTTTAGTGGGCCAATCAGGCAGCAGCTCACTTGCTGTGAAAAACTCCCTGTGGTTGATTATGAACCCATAGATTGTTAGATTCCTGATATAGATAAGAATTTGTTGAGCAAAGACCAACAGTATTTGTTGGACATTTCAAATGCAATCACCTTGGGACGTTGTCCAGAAGACTTGGCAAATAGGGACCCTGGTCTTTTGTCCCATTCAAGAGGGCTAATTGCGGCCAACCAAGTCCTTAGGTTGTATATAAGTTCATCAGATCCATCCGGAAACTTAAAAGAAATAGTTGGATTCAACTTGAAATCATATATGCCCATGTGGTTTGCCATAAAAAAAGAGCAAATATTTTACTGGCAGACCAAAACATGTATTTCAAGCAATCCAAACATCACGGTATTTATCCGACGAATTACTTCAAGTTGTCGATCCAGTAATTCAACGAAATGCATTCTTTGCCCACTCAGAGAATGTTCTGTCGGCAATGTTTGTTGATGAAAGAGAACACATTCGAGATCTTGGTCGCAGAAGGATCTTAAAAGCTAGACAAACTGTCCAGAAGATGAAAACTGTTAGAAATTTCGTACCACCGAATAAAAACTTTCAAGCTTGCGATTACATTGAAATTATCAATTGGAATTCTCGTGTGGTGTATCCAATGAGCTCCCCCCAATGCTGCGGAACATAAGTGAAGAGGATATTAAATCAATCATCAATTCTGACACTACGCCCATCAGAGAAATACTAAAGTTTCCCTGTCACACCCAGGCTTTGGAGAGGTGCGACAAAAATGTGACAGAGGCCTCGAGTAAAGTATGTGGACATGAAGCTAGAGATGGCTATATCCGAGCAACACTGAAGTCTAGATCGGTTACGCCTCATTTCTCAAAAAAATCAGACTTTAAATTGTATAGATATAAAAAAGAAAAAGTAAAACACGGAGCAAGCCGAAGAATCCTACTCTATGGAAAATCTTTGTAAATATAATGTAAATACCACACCTAACAATTGTGTGGGTGGGACTTCGCGTGGTGAGTTCTGGGAAGTTTTGTTCTAGCAAATTGAGCGAAGAGTTGCACAGTGAAAATTGCGAAACACTGATAAATTTCTGTGTTTTCTAAGACGTTGCGTGGACGGGAAAAAAATAGATTTATGATCAGAATTTAATTAATTTAGGTCATTTAAACCATAACATAAGCATAAAAAACTAAAGCGCGTTTATTTTAAAACTTTTAACTAACAGAAAAAAATTACAAAAATATCGCAATTTTTCATAAAATCTAAGTACAGTGCGCGAACGGATGATTTTAACCGATTTTACCTTTTTTATGCCGTTTTCCTTCTTATTACAATAGGCAACTTTTCCGCGCTAAAGCGTTCCGGGAAAAAAAATTATTTTTTTCGACCCACCCTAATGTAAACGTTAGGGAATAAAAAGTCTTTGTTCTAAGCGTGGTGTGGTTTCGTGAGTCTGAGGGCTGGAAGGGCCAATTAACAGAGGCGAGTTTCACCTGCCAACGACGTATAAGCGCGGGAATCGGGGGCACAGAATAGACCCTGTGGCGCATCACTCTCTCCCGGGGCTGGTGTATTACACGGTGCTGGTGTTATTATTATGAGTTCCCTGTGCTGGTATATATCTCCCGATTCTAAAAAAAAGTAACTCCCGCTGCCGCTGTCAAAAGCTTGTCACGCTATCTCCTCCGAAACCGCTGGAGGTATGGGGTCGAGAGCGATACCAATAGATGCAGAAAAATGGGGGACCAAAGTAAGACGTCTCATCTTCGTCGGACTTTAAGTTTTTTTAAATTTTATTCTTTTATGGGAAAACGCGTCAAATAATAATCGTAGAATTTTGATCTTTTTACAATCTAAGACTACAGACATTTCTCTTTCAAACTAGACCTCATTTGTTTAAAAATATTTTAAAACAGACTAATATTTTCATCAAAAACTGAAACACAGTTTTTCAAGAAATATTGACTTTTTCATCTTCAGATTACGATAACTCGCCAAAAAATGATCGTAGAATTTTGATCTTTTTACAATCTAAGACTACAGACATTTCTCTTTCAAACTAGAACTCATTTGTTTAAAAATATTTTAAAGCAGACTAATATTTTCATCAAAAAATGATACACGGTTTTTCAAGAAATATCGTCCCCTATGTGGATGTAATATCGATGCTCCTCGAGTTTTTATCTTACAAAAAAAATATTTACATCATCTGGAAGCTGAAAGCTTTCTTATTCATATAAACCTCATTTCAAGTCTATATCTTAAAATTTCGATTTTTTTTTTATTGAATTTTAAAGCTGATAATTCAACAGGTATTAAACGCCCTTCGCATTAAGGGTGACAACAGTAAATGGATGGAACCTGTTACTTTGCCCGAGAATCACCCCTATGTATCTCACTATTAGCCATAACAGAGGAGAGAGCGTAGCGAGCCTAGGGGCAAAGCCCCTAGTATATATATATATATATATATATATATATATATATATATATATATATATATATATATATATATATATATATATATATATATATTTATTTATTTATTTATTTGTGTGTGTGTATCTGTACGCCAGATGTAAACATAAGTAGTAACACATGTAAGAATAAGTGAATTTTCCCACTTTTCAGTGGAGTTTTGTGATGGTTTACCTCTCATCAGGATTTACATATGAGAATAGTTTATATGTCTATATTTTACACACCATCTAGTCTTGCATATAGGGCAGTTTTCCTCAAAGAAGCTCCATCCAAAAGGAGTCATTTACAATAAGAGTTTCGAAAATGATGAAAATTCACTTATGATAAGGGAATTTTCCCACTTTTCAGTAGAGTTTTGAGACGGTTTACCTCTCATCAGGATTTACATATGCGGTAGTTGATAAGTCTATATTTCCCCCACCATCTTGTTTTGCATATGGGGCAGTTTTCCTCAAAGAAGCTCTATCCAGAAAGAGTCATTTACAGTATCGAAAATGATGAAAATTCACTTATGATGGTTTACCTCTGACGTACATATATATATATATATATATATATATATATATATATATATATATATATATATATATATATATATATATATATATATATATATATATATATATATGTGTGTGTGTGTGTGTGTGTGTGTGTGTGTGTGTGTGTGTGTGTGTTGTGACCTCTCCTAATGGAAAATGTTCTGGAATATATTCTCATGTTATCCAGCTGTATTTCATGAACAGGAAAATAGATAATTACGGGAAAGCGTGGTAGAGTGGTATTCACACACCTATATTAATCAACCAGCGAAATGAAGAAGTACACTGCACGCTTCCGATCACAATGAAAGAAAAAAATACTAAGATTTCCACTTCTGACGCTCCTTCCACCTGAGGAGAACACAGAGTCAGGAAGGAAGGGAGAGAGAGCTCCAGTTTACTCCTTCAAAAAGTCACCTCCCAATGGCACATTACTTGCTATTTACGGCAAAACCGAAGCCGTATAGATGCTCCTGGAAATGGCATCCCGCAAATAAACGTGTGTGGCTGGGCCAATAACGCAGACGCGCGGGGTGAGGGGAGGAGAGGGGGGGTTGCACCGCGGTTGCGTTCCTTACGAGCCCATAATAGCACATTGAGGTTTCCACGGGCGTCCGCTCTCCGGCTCTTATCGACTAGCACGAGCGGTCGAAATTGGAATTCTATTTCTCTGCTCTCGTCCCCGTTATTCAATAAGTATTTGTTGATGCTGCTCGTCCCGCCAGTCCCTCGGTAATTGCGGTTTCGTGCTGAAAAATAAGTTTCCCGAAATTAGAGCGAGTGTAACGCGGCGAAGAAGAAAATGCGTCGGTATTGTGTGAGCAGAATGTGGCAGGGGCTTCCCGGCGTTATCCTCCACATATCTAGCAAACAGAAGGTCCGAATTCGATTCTAGAGAAAATCTAGACGATTTTGAAAAAGAAAGGGGAAAATATGTATTTGAAGTAGAGTCATCATAAATGCTTATCTCGAGTATTTTTCTTCAAATTCTCTCTCTCTCTCTCTCTCTCTCTCTCCCTCTTTCTGTATATATATATATATATATATATATATATATATGTAATGTTTACAACGGATTATGACCTAGGTAGCCGATGGTCCATCAGGTAGGGGGATTCATCTCGACGAATTTTTATTTCTTGGTGCTTCCGGGGAACATCACATGTTCTTTACATTAAGTTACACATAGTCATATCTGTATATTAATCAGGGCACAATGGCTTATTCCGGAGTTTGCCGGAACACATGTACAAGACAAAAGGACGCAGCGCAAAGGGGCTGCGACTTCATAGGACGGATGCGAACAGACAAAGAGGCGCGAAATACCTCGACCTACGCCCGGAGTATGGGATCAATGAACTTCTAATTGGTCAGATCATGACACCTGACTTAATACGCATGAGGTGATGATTTCGTCAGACTTTCTCGAACTTTCTTCGTTATGTAACTCTGGCTGCACGTGGCTTTAAGGGAACGACTAATAGGTTATTGTGGATATTACCAGATCAAAATCAAGATGAGGGGAGTTATTATATTGCGATAATATAAAAGAATTTTGAATAAGCGTTTCCTTTAATGGTTATAAAAAGTTATCGTTTCATATATATATATATATATATATATATAAATATGTGTAATAACTTCACCCGCACGATAGCCTTTAACTTTAAGCTATGTAGAGGAGATGGGTTCACATAACACTAGCCAACAGTGAAAATGTAACAAGAACAAAATGAGTTGTTCTGTACTAAATCGACCACGCTGATCACGAAAAAGACCATGAAAATTCTCGATTAGCTCTAGTTTTCGATATATGAGGGGGGGGGTCGTATCAATTAATGATAAGCATTTCCTGTGAGCCTTCCCGATATTGCTTTCGAAATTCCGCGGATGGTAAAAAACATGACGTTATCCCCTTACGAAAACACACAGCAACATAAAATCATACAATGTGAGTTGAATGATCTCGTAAGAGATCTACAATTACCTAAAGGTAAAGCCGAAATGTTGGCGTCTAAACTGCAGCAATGGAATTGTCTTGGCCAGACGGTAAATGTGACACTTCGTTCCGTGACCGCCATACTCCCTTCCTTCTGTGTTTCAACAGTGAAAATAATTTGGTATTTTGCAGTAACGTAGACGGTCTCATGGCAGATATGAAAATTGACTACAAAATTGATGAATGGAGATTGTTCATCGATTTATTAAAGTTTAAGTCTAAAAGCTGTCCTTCTGCATAATGCAAATGTGTTTCCATCTGTTCCGATTGGTTACACAGCTTACATGAATGAAACGTATGAGAACATGAAGCTACTGTTATGCACAGTAAACTATGACAAGTTTAAGTGGCAAATTAAAGTTTAAGTCGCAATACCTCTCTCACAGAAAAATAGCTTCAATTCCCTCCCCCACGGAACCCCTACGAGGTCTAGGGAATGGAAAGACCTTGGTCAAAAATAAACGAATAAGATTTAATTATTCAGTTCAGACTTTCTCCACTTCTTCCATCAGCATCTTCAAATCTGATCTGCAAGTTAAATGCTGTACATTACACTTAATAAAACAAGTTTATTGCAGTACATTCTATTGTATTGCTTTCATACAATGTTCATCATTTATAAGCACATTTTTCTTATTTAAATACATGTAAGAACAATTGCGGTGTTTTGGAGGTGCCCGAAACGAATTAATGGCATTTCCATTCATTTCAATGGGGAAAATTGATTCGAGATACGAGTATTTCTAGTTACTAGCTCCGTCATGGAACGAATTAAACTCGTAAGTCGAGGCACCACTGTATATATATATATATATATATATATATATATATATATATATATATATATATATATATATATATATATATATATATATATATATATATATATATATATATATATATATATACATACATACATACATACATATATATATATATATATATATATACATACATACATACATACATACATACATATATATATATATATATATATATATATATATATATATATATGTTGTCGCCAAACGAAAGTTCAGCGAGCGAGAGTAAGTGTGGAGACGCCACGGTGGGCAGACGGGCCCTACAGCGAGTGAAGGAGAGAGTCGGTAGACACCGTGTTGAGCAAACGTGCTCTGGCAGACGTGCCATAGATTTCATTCATTATCAATATTAAAAATGTTATATGTTTGTCCTTAGGTGTAGTAATAAATGTTGTATTTGTCTTAGAGAAAGTGAACTCATTTAGGAGAGTCAGAGTCAATTTATAGAACTGGTTACCACCCCCTTTGCCCTCCGTGACAGACGTTTTTTTTATTATTTTTATATATATATATATATATATATATATATATATATATATATATATATATATATATGTGTGTGTGTGTGTGTGTGTGTGTGTGTGTGTGTATCACCTGTCAAAATTTGCAAATTCTATAACCATATGCATGCTGCAGCCTAGCAACTAACTATTAGCGCAGGTGAATAACATTCAAAAAAATATGATTGAGTTAAGACCCAAAGAACAAATCTAAAAATACAAGTGAATTAACACCCAAAAGACAAAATGTTTATATACATATATATATATATATATATATATATATATATATATATATATATATATATATATATATATATATTTACTTATATATATATATATATATATATATATATATATATATATATTATATATTTACTTATATATATATATATATATATATATATATATATATTTATTTATTTATTTAGCACAAAAATATGTAAAACAACACTTTAGAGTATTGTACCGCATACATTATGATACGAAAACTGAAATATATGATCTTTAATGAAGGCTAATCAGTACACGCTCAATCAAAAAAAAAAAAGAAAAAGCGTGTACCTAATTTGGTATCAAAACCTCATTAAAAGGAGAAACTGAGTGAAAACAATTCTCCATTTAGCGTGATTGTTGTCCCAAAGAAACGAAACTTAGTAGACTGCCACTGCATTTTCTTTGGAAAAGAAAGCTATTCGTAGGGAACTCACTGCAACCATAATCACTTACCGAACAGAAAAAAAAACTGTATACCGATTTTAATCACATAAAGAGCAATCGTGTAATAGATGGAGCGGAGGGGAAAAAAACGGAAGACAGTTTCTTCTAATATTACGCATTATATGCAAAAGGACTTTTGCAGGTTCTGTTCCGAGTAGGCTAACAGTACGGTTGGTTATCTGAGGTATACGATTTTGTAACTGGAAAGTCACCTTCAGTATTTTCAAAGCATTTCGGAATGGATTTTAGTTCCTGAAATAGGGCATGTATGAGACGGGGGCGACACTGTCTGTAACGGCTTCGGAATGTCTCCGGCAAACTTAAGATAGTTTATCGACTAAAGGAACAGTTTAAGAACAAACAGCATTGTTTTTCTTAATTCATAAATATAGTGTACTACTCATAAGTTTTTTTTAAACTTATGTGTCATTGATTAAAAAAAAATATGAGTTCCTTTCGAGATAATTTGGGTTAAATAAATTCAATATTTTTCTTGGTTTTCATAAAGCAAGAATCAGCATGCCTTATTCCTTATTATGGCAATACAAATATGCAGAAAGTAATCGAAAGTATTCGAATTCTTTCATTGCCCTTTTTTCAGCCTTATAGCCACATAGTAAACTTCGTTAATATGTGTTCCTTTCGAGAGAATTTGGGTAAAATAACTTCAATATGTTTCTTGGTTTTCACAAAGCGAGAATCAGCATGCATTATTCCTTATTATGACAATAAAAATATGCAGATAGTAATCGAAAGTATTCGAATTCTTTCATTGCCTTTTTTTCAGCCTTATAGCCACATACTAAACTTTATTAATATGAGTTCGTTTCGAGATAATTTGGGTTAAATAAATTCAATATTTTTCTTGGTTTCCATGAAGCAATAATCAGCATGCATTATTCCTTATTATGGTAATAAAAATATGCAGAAAGCAATCGAAAGTATTCGAATTCTTTCATTGCCTTTTTTTCGGCCTTATAGTCACATAGTTTACTTCGTTAATATGAATTTCTTTCTAGATAATTGTGTTAAATAAATTCAATATTTTTCTTGGTTTTCATAAAGCAAGAATATGCAGCATGTATATGCATCAGCATGTATTATTCCTTATTATGGCAATTCAAATACGCAGGAAGTAATCGAAAGTATTCGAATTCTTTCATTGTCTTTTCTTCAGCCTTATAGCCACGTAGTCTACTTTGGTTTTCTGGAAATAAAAGTTTATTGTTTTATTTAATAAGTGTTAATCAGATTAAGGGTTAATGAGATTTAATAAGGGTTAATCATTACCGAGGGTTAACCTTTAGTTTCTGTAAACTAAAGATTACCGGTTCTTAAAAGAGAGCGATCAGAAGTTGCCTCTAACCACAAAAAGTCGCTATATTATCTCACTACTCATAGAATTACGTATTGAATTAACTTTTAGCTTACGGGGTCCATCTTTCCGATTCCCTCTTTAGAACGGGAAATTTCATACCCCTTTGTAAGAAGTAAGAACGGCCATTAAGGGGGTTATATATATATATATATATATATATATATATATATATATATATATATATATATATATATATATATATATATATATATATATATTTATATATATTTATATATATATATATATATATATATATATATATATATATATAATATATATATATATATATATATATATATATATATATATATATATAAATATATATATATTTATTTATATATATATATATATATATATATATATATATATATATATATATATATATACATGTATATATATATATATATATATATATATATATATATATATATATATATATATATATATATATATATATATATATATATTCATTCTTGGGCCCGTATTCTTGGGGTATATGCTATCCCACCCCGTAAGGAAAAGGTTAACAGAAATTCACACTTCAAATGTTGCTAGGAGACAAGCGTACTGTGATCCGTTATAGTATTTATTCCTTTATTGTTTTGTTTTTTGTTTTTGCTGTTGAGAAAAAATGCTCCATTTTTAAAATAAATATACGTAGAGTGTTTATAATTTTTTTTTAAATATCAAACTAAGACAGGCATTTTAGCATTCCAACAATCCCTGATGAACTTTTTGTCTGTGACATCCCGTTTCCTTTTTCTGTTTGTTTATTCCTATGTAGTATATTGCTGTGTAAAAGCTGTCGTTTCATATAACTGAATGGTCACCCGGTTTCGCCAAATTAAGGTGGTCCAGGACACAAAATTTTTCCAATTTTCGAAAAAAAAAATTTATTGCATTAACAATTTTTGCGTTCTTTTGCGCTTAAAATGACGTTTAAATCATGTTTCTATCTTAATTAGAACAGTAGGAATTTTTATTTTTTTTGCAACGTTCTAATAGTAGCCAAGCGTTGTTTAAACCTGTAAGTGCGTTTTTCTTCATGATGGGTTTTTTCCAAATGTCTCGTCTTTTAATTGTTATAAGTCAAGAACCGTTAAAGATAAATGGTTGAAACTTGGAACATTTCTTTTTCAACTATTTTACTTTAATTTCGATTCAGCAAATTTGAAAAAAATTTTTACTTTTGAAAATATAGTTTTTTAAAATAAGTTACATAATTTTTTTCGTAATTTTTAATATAAATATTTTTAATTTTTTTTAAAAATTAATATTTTAAAAAATGCTGAATCAAAATTAAAACTTATATATTTCTATTTAATTAAATGAAAAAAATTTGAAATTCGACAAATAATATTTCGAGTTATAACAATTTTAAATTACCCCATTTTTTTAAAATTTATAAATTTTAAAATTTTTTAAAAAACATTTTGAGAAGTTTTATGATGTGATTTTGTGTACAAATTATATGGTTAACCATCACAAAAAAATTCAAAATTTTAACTCAATAAATAAATTTTTTTTCAAAATGTGTCCCTGACCTCCACTGGAAATAAATAAATAATTATTTATATATATATATATATATATATATATATATATATATATATATATATATATGAATATATATATATGTATATATATATATATATATATATATATATATATATATATATATATATATATATATATATATATATATATATATATATATGAATATATATATATGTATATATCTATATATGTATATATATATATATATATATATATATATATATATATATATATATGTATATATATATATATATATATATATATATATATATGTGTGTGTGTGTGTGTGTGTGTGTGTGTGTGTATATATATTTGCCAATCATTTTGTCTCCAAGTACATTCATCAAAACAGTGGTCCACAGAATCTTTCCATGGAACAGAAGCTGTCCACGAACCACACGTTGTAAGCTCCAGCAGTGTAAGGTTTCTCAGATTTTAAAATAGCAGTCACAGATATACTTCTAAGTGTTTATTCTTAAGGAAGCTGTTGCTTAGTTTTCTTTAATCTCCTGTAACAAAATACTATGACACAATCTTTTTTGCTGACACGGCATGTTCCCTCTCTGCTGATTAAGCTATTATTTTTCTTTAAGGGAATATCTTCAAAAAACTTAAATACACGAGACTTTTTTTCATAAATACATAAATGCAAAGAGTTACAAATTATCGCCTTAAACGAAATCTTAGCATCACCTGCAATTTGAACTTGAAAATTAAATCTCTCACGTGTTAGGGCGATTAGCTATTAACCGCCAAAAAAATATTTCCCGTTTTTTTTTCCTGACGTCAGCGTTTGTGCGAGGAATCATCGAAAAATTTCATGGCGTAATGCGAGTTTGGCTGTTTTATAATTATTGCTAAGCTACGCGACTGCTCTGAACGTCATGACGGTGGCCGAAATTTTCCATGGTGAAGTCAAGGGTCGTTTTAATTTGTTTTAAATAATTTAAACATTGTCTCCGCATTAATACATAAGAATGACATATGACTTAAAATTAAAAACAAAAATAATTACAAGATAAAAAGAAGTTTTTATATACCATGTTTTTAAATTTTCTGTTGAATCATATAAACTTGATAAATCTGTGAATTAATAAATACTTAAGAAAATATTTTTTGATGAATTATCCCATCAACTTGAAAGAAAATGAAGTTAATTGGAAGTTAACTTGCGTTTAACTTTGCGTTCCCGTACCGGTCGGTAGATGGCTGCACCAGTCTAGAAAACAAAATTAACTGAGAATAGATTCAAATCTTCTTAAAGATGGCTAAAAGCATTAAAATAATGCATTGTCATCGTGTTCTGAGCTATTCTAAAACTTTCAAATGTCTAGCTAGTCGGAAAGTTAGTTAAAAATTGATTGCAAGATTTGTACAGGACAAACAGACACACAAACAAAGAAACAAGAAAGCGAGTTATTAAAAACATGGTAAAAAATCGTGAAAAAAGGTTTGAGTTATCAATATTCTGTTTTTAAGAAAATCCTCTAGGTAAATTATTTATACATAGTTTATAAATATACAATATATATATATATATATATATATATATATAAACAATAACCTGTCGATGAAAATAGGAAGCTGGTTAAGCTCTTAAAGGACAGTACAACGTTCTTTGATGTTGTGATTCAGGCAAACGAATCGGTACTTCAGAGGTAGAAAGATTCCTGAAGGCTTTCACCGTGATAACAGTTTCTTTTTCCTGTTTGCTTCGTAGTCACTGTTTGATATTTTCCCTGTCGATATGCAGATACGCCCGACTTACTCTTTGTGGTTCTCCCTCCTCCTCTCGGCGTTTCTGGGTTGTTTTTTTATTTACCTTCAGCAAAGTTCCTCTTTTATGGTTGCATCGTTAGCTTCAGCCGGGAAACACCCCTCCCCCCCCCAAAAAAAAAAAAAATTAATTACCCTAAGGGGACTGTAGAAGGAGGTCTTGTAAAGAGTTCCATGCAGACTAACTTAAGCTCCTCCTTCCCCCCCCCCCCGATGGCGTTTATCCCACAGACAAACAGACACCAGTTTGTAAGGGCCTCTTATTCCTCTGCAAAAGATATTCCTACCTGTAATCCCATGTAGGAAAGGTTTCGATGAAAATAATCCGATTTAAAAATATATTCAAAGAATGACATACGTGCAGAAATAAATAAATATATATATATATATATATATATATATATATATATATATATATATATACATATATATATTATATATTATATATATATATGTGTGTGTGTGTGTGAGAGTGTGTTTATAACGCAACGATAAAAGCACATTTTTCATCTCAGGGAAGAAGGAAGTGTCTAGATTTTTTATTCACACCTTAAAAAAAATCCTGACTTATTTTTGGGAAATGGAGCACTTGTTTTCTCACACAGGTAACGATTCCTTAATATCACATTACACCTGGGTTATGACAAATCCCACGCATCTCAGTCAAATTCTTCTGACTGCATCTCTCCAATAAACGAGCCCTCTGCTAACCCAGACACGCGCTTCGCGAGATGTATTTCCATACACTTCTTAACGCAACATTGATGCTCTCCCCATACGTGTTTTCTGTTCCTTATTGACCTTAATTCCGCTCTTCAGGTGACTGGAACTGCGCCTCTCTGCTGACTCTGGTCGCCTAGTAATACCTCGAATATACCGGGTGGCCATAATTAAACTGACAGTGCTCACAGTGTTCTGTAGCGCGATCTATTTGCGAGAATGACGCCACATTTTGTAGGAAGATTAAACAAGACGGGGGACGAAGGATTCCGCGAAAAAATAAATTAGTTACAAAAGTCACCGCTAGGGGAATATTTGGCGCTGTGTAATAGAAAATAGAGTGTTAACAAATGCAAATTAATACGGAATAAAATTACCTTTTATTATGCACATTTTCTTATTTAGTTCAAGTGCAATATGGCAACACTTTTAAAAAAGCGTAAAATCTACATACACACCGATAAAGACTCGTGATCTGCAATATCACGTACGCTGAGCAGAAGAAGAAGTTCTTTATTCAAATTTCACGTTACATCCATTGGCACAGTGCCAGCTGCTTGGGTTTTAAAAGTCAATGTGTTACGTTTCGAATCAATCGGATTGAAAGTTTATGTGCAATGTCTCCTTCTTTAGTCGAGCGTGCGTTACTGGTCAAATTCTTTTACCTCAACCAGTGCAACGCGTCAGCCGCTCTTCGTGCTTTTAGAACGCACAAAAAAATGCGTAAAGGTAACGGTCCTGTGTCAGTTAATGGGCTAAAAGCTATGGTTGCGATGTTTGAGAAAACAGGTTCTCTGAAGGTTCAGTCAGGCAGAGGACGAAAACCTGTACCACAGGATACAATCGAAGCAGTTGCCACGGCGATGGTCGACAGAGGACCAGACAATATTGCTGCCACCTCTAGCGCTCGTGGATTAGCTCGGAATATGGATATGCCTTACACTACGGCATGGAAAATCTTACGAAAGATTATCAACTTCTATCCGTACAAGATCAGCCGTGTACAGGAGTTACTGTACCCCGACCATGATAAGCGATTGACTTTTGCTCTCACCTTTCTTGCCAGAATGGAGGTGGATGATGCTTGGCCGTGGAAAATCTTATGGGGAGACGAGGCCCACTTTTAGCTGCATGGAACTGTGAATACCCATAACTGCCGAATTTCGGATGACAAATCACCACATGCAGTCACAGAAATTCCCTTACATTCACCAAAGGTAACTGTTTGGTGTGGGTTCACAGCGGAATTTATCGTAGGTCCATTCTTCTATGAGAACATTACCCCGACAGGACCGGAAACCTGTTCTGTTACCGGAGAGAAATATCGCCACATGTTGAACAGCTTTGTCATTCCGGCACTTCAGCAAAGACAATGCCTGGGGGAAATCATTTTCATGCAAGATGGAGCCCCTCCACACGTTGCTGTACGGGTGCAACAGCTGCTACGACAGAAATTCACAACAGAAAGAGTCATTAGCCGCTACTTTCCAACTGCATGGCCACCTCGGTCGCCTGATCTTAACCCATGCGACTTCTGGCTATGGGGTTACCTTAAGTCCAAGGTCTATCAAGGAGTGGTCCAGGACCTGGCTACGTTGAAGGATAACATATCACGGACTGTACGGGACAATTCCTGCAGACATGTTACTTTCTTCTGTTGTGCATACTGTGCACAGAATGCAATATGTGGTCCACAACAACGGCAGCCACATTGAACCTCATTTGAATGCAAAATAAAAGGTAATTTCCGTATTGATTTGCATTTGTTAACACTCTATTTTCTATTACACAGCGCCAAATATTCACCTAGCGGTGACTTTTGGAACTAATTATTTTTTCGCGGAATCCTTCGTCCCCCGTCTTGTTTAATCTTCCTACAAAATGTGGCGTCATTCTCGCAAATAGATCGCGCTACAGAACACTGTGAGCACTGTCAGTTTAATTATGGCCACCCGGTATGTGTGTGTGTGTATGTATACATATATATATATATATATATATATATCCTATATATAATAGCCGTTGTCTCTGTATGACACTTCCGGGCTATACTCATCTTTCAATTGAAGCCCTCAGTAAACAAACCGCCGGTAAGGCTTAATTTCAATTTCAGATGTCGATCAGAATTTTTTCTTACCTAAAAACAAATATCTTCTCCATCAAATCAAGTTTGTTCAGCCTATTTTTTCTATAAAACATTCAGAACTAAAAAAAAATTGGATATTTTAGCTGTATATTTAACAGTTTTTAAAAATCTGTTTACTTTTGCGATGAATTCTGAAAGTAAACAAACGTGAATGTGAATGAATCGCGTAGTGAACTGTAAAAAAAATTTTTAACTTTCATATACTTTTTCCATTATGACGTCATTTTAGTATTATGACGTCAAAATGACGGGTTGGATGGCAATCTACTACTCCAATCGCATGAAAAACTAAATAAATAAAAAATAATGAAAGGGTTTGCTTTTACAAGGTGTGGATTAAATGCAATATTTTAGATAATTCGGGATATTTTTTAACTTTCATATACTTTTTCCATTATGACGTCAAAATGACGGGTTACCTACTAGTGTATATATATATATATATATATATATATATATATATATATATATATATATATATATATAAATATATATATATATGTATATATATATACATACATATGTATATACACACACACACACACATATATATATATATATATATTTATGCTGAAGAGCTAGAAAACTGGTACACCTGCCTAATATCGTATAGGTCCCCAACTAGCACGCAGAAGTGTTGATACAGGACGTGGCATGGACTCGACTAATGTCTGAAGGTATCCTGGAGGTTATTCACACCATGAATCCTACAGGGTACTCCACAAATCCATAGGAGTGCCAGAGGGGTGGATATCTCTTCTGAATAGCACGTTGCAAGGCATCCCAGATATGCCAAATAATGTTCATTTCTGGGGATTTAGGTGGCCAATGGAAGTGTCCAAAGTCAGAAGAGTGATCCTGGAGCCACTAGGTAGCAACTCTCGACGTGTGGGATGTCGCATTGTCCTGCTGGAATTGTCCAAGTCCGTCGGAATGCACAATGGACATGAATAGGTGCAAATGGTCGAGCAGGAGGCTTATGTACCCGTCACCTGTTAGATTCGCCTCTAGACGTATCAGGGGTCCCATATCACGCCAACTGCCCACACCCCCCAACATCACAGAGGCTCCACTAGCTTTAACAGTTCTCGGTTGACAAGTACGGTCCGGGGATTCATGAGGTTATCTCCATACCCGTACACATCCATCCGCCCGATACAATTGGAAACGAGACTCGTCAGACCAAGCGCCGTGTTTCCAGTCATCAACAGTCCAATGGAGATGTTGGCGGTCCCAGGCGAGGCGTAAAGCTTTGTGTCGTGGAGTCAACAACGGTACACGAGTGGGCCTGCGGCTTCGAAAGCCCCTGTCAATGACGGTCCGTTGAACAGTTCGCACAACGACACTTGTTGATGTGCCAGCATTGAAATCCGCAGAAATTTTAGTAAATTTTTCACGTCTATCTCCCGTAAGAATTCTCGTCAGTCGTCGACGTTCCCGTTCATTCGAGGTCTTTTTTCCAGACGCACCACCGGAGATTTGATGTTTTACCGGATACCTGATGTTCACGATACACTCGTGAAATGGTCGTGCTCGAAAATTCAAATTGTGTCGCTACCTCGATTCTATGGCCCATCTCTCGTGCGCCGGCTATAACGTCACGTTCAAAGTCATATAAATCAGTATAATCTGCCCTCGTAGCTGCAGGAACCGATCTAACAGCTTCGTAAGACACCTGCTGCCTTATATAAGTACTCAGACCTGCCAACTTTCCGGATTTACCCCGGCAATGCCGGATTTTTAATGCATCTTCCGGGTTTCCAGAATGGACACTATTATTACCGGATTCCGAAACCTAAAAAAATAAAGCTGGTTTTAAGAATGCCTCACAGTAATGCAGAGAGTGTGAGGATTTTTAGTTACATATCAAAAATATATACTCAGTTCAGGTCATCTATGTCAAGAGAAACCTTAGAAAGTTTGCTAATATGCAAATCGAAACCCACAAAGACACTGTTACGAAGAACAATTTGACAATGAATTTTTAAAAAGAGCAAAATCAGCTACAGTAAATGCTACAAAAGTTCCAGGATTTTCTGCAATTTATTAAAACAAACATTATAAAGATATAGAAGTACTCAAAATATAGACCGCTGGGGTCCCTGCTAGTGTAACTATGATATACACTGCTGGCCACCCAAATTGCAACACCAAGAAAGACAAGAGATATCACAACAAAATTTATTTTGTAGATAACATGTTGACCAAATATGAAATGATTAAATTTATAGACTTCTGTGAAGTGTGGTTCCTGCCAAAATCAGTAGCCAGAGTAGCCGCCATTGTTGGAGATCACCGCTTCCACACGCCTCGGCCTTGATTCAAAGAGACTTTGGATGAGTTCTTAGGGTACAGCTGACCAAACAGCTTCCACACGTTGCCAAAGTTGATCTGCTGTGGCAGCTGGGGATGGAATCTGGGTCAATCGTAGAGCAACCATGGACCACATGTTTTCTATCGGCGAAATATGAGAGCAAGGCGGCCAGGGAAGCAATTCAATCTGGCGATTGACGAAGAACCGTTGGACAATGCGTGCCACGTGTGGTCGCGCATTATCCTGTTGAAATATGGCTGTGGGCAAGCCCTGAAGGTAAGGAAGGACAACTGGCTCCAACACCTCGGAGATGTAGCGCTGGCTGTTTAAAGTACCGGCAATGCGTACTAGAGGTGTGCGAGAGTGATATCCAATACAGCCCCATACCATAATACCCGGTGCAGGACCAGTGTGGCGGTGCATAACGCAGCTGTTCAGCATCCTCTCTTCACGGTGTCTCCAGACTCGAATGCGACCATCGTGGTGTTGCAGACAGAAGCGTGACTCGTTAGTAAAGACAATTTCATTCCATTCTGCCGTCCACATTCTTCTGTCATCGCACCATTGGCGGCGGAGACGTCTGTGGTTCTGCGTCAAGGGTAGACAAAGCAATGGACGTCTTGCGGACAGACCACTCTGCTGTAAATGGCGTCGAATGGTACGCGCAGACACTGGATGATGCGTTACAGACTGCATGTGCTGTGCTATGGTTCGTGATGTGACTGAGCGATCCGTCACTGCCATGCGCACAATTTGCCTGTCATCACGTGAAGTGGTGCGCTGAGGTGGATGCGATCGAACACGCCGGTTCGTCGTACCCTCCTGCATCCAACGATCACATATCCGCATTACAGTTGTTTGGTTTCGTCCAACACGACTACCGATTTCCCTGAAAGATAATCCACAATCTCGGTAGGCCCCTATCCTTCCTCTGTCGAACTCGGATACTTGACAAAAGATGATCGCTGTTTTCGACGAGGCATAATTGATCGTTTTTTTGAAAAAACCACAAGAAAAACACAATTGCCGAACTTGAAATCGTTGAAATCTCCAAGCCTTAAATAGCGCTTTGAAGTGGCGCCACAGGCGCGCGTGATGTGCGTCCGCGCTGAAATTCTAATCATTTGCATATCTCACCTCCGCTAATGCATGTTGTAAATTTCATGTTATTTGCATGTTTCCTTCAGGGTGTTGCATTTACAGTGGCCAGCAGTGTACATTAAAATGTATGATTACAAATTTCAAATATATAACTTTTGTTTAATATTATAGTTTCAAGATGTGCTAAACAGTAAGGAAATATTTTGAACTGTGAAATATTATTAAAGAAATCCTATAAACTATAAGTAAGAATACATTATAATTCGTTTATTATAATTTTTTACTATATTGTTTTGTGCTATGTCATTACGTCGATTATTTTATGCACGGTAGAATATTGCAGGATTTTGCTCTTACTGAGGTTGGCAGGTCTGGGTACTGCCAAACGCATCGCGTTATATTGATTGGTTGCATATGTCCGTTATTTGCATACACATGCCTTTATCAGTTGTTTTTTTTTCAGTGTATATATATATACTAGCTGAAAACCCGAACTTCACTACGGAGTACATTCAAATTAAATACAAAGGTCAATGTATTCAATTAATGGCAAAAAAAATTTATATATATATATATATATATATATATATATATACAGTGTGTGTGTATAGATAGAGAGAGAGAGAGGGGGAAAGAGAGATAGTACCCTAATATACTTGTTTCTCTATATCCCCAATCATAGTGTTTATTTAACTCCTAGACCGAGTTAGTTTAACCCCAAACATAGGGATAATAACTTATCTATTTTTGGAAGCATAATCCCCAGACATACATTATTTAATGATTTTTTGTCATCTCGTTGAAATCAATGATTCGTGATTTTTCATTCACACCCTAAAAAAGTCCTGACTTTGAAAACGGAACACAGTCGTTCTCTCACGCAGGTAACGATTCCTAAATATCTCATTACACCCGGTTTATGATAAATCCGACGCATCACCGCCGAATCCTGGAGACTGCACCTCGGCCAGTAAATGAGCCCCTTGGCTAACCCAGACACGCGCCGCGCGAGAGCTGTTTTCCATACACTTTCTTAACGAGATCATCGAGCAACATCGATGTTCCCCTCCGTTCCTTATTGACCACTCCGCCCGCTCTTCAGGTGATTGGAACTGCGGGCCGCCTCGTAATGCCGCCGGTGATTGCGAGCGTAACGACAATATAAAACTGTTATTCCGTCAGAGTGTTATTTCGGATGGGTTTTGGAACTGTACAGAGGGAAGATGAGCAAAAAAAAATTTTTTACCCGTGTCAAACATATAGATGCGGCTGCTTTTTGAGTTCGTACGCATACACTTGCACACACAAACATGTAAGTAGGTGCGCCAAAAGTTCGTTAAAACTTTAAAAATTCATAAAAAGGGGAAGAAATTATGATAAAGAAGTGCAGTTTGCAAGCAAGGGCTCAGAACGAAATCTGATTTTTTTTTAGTAGCAAAACAAACATTTAGAAAAGTCACTGATAGAGTCACTGGTCCAGCTTTACGAGCACTGCTACTCCCCGTGGACAATTCCGCAGCCATATTACTCATAACGGTTTCCAGCGCAGTAATGCGGCCCTCCGCCAACGAGGGTCTTCCACTTCGTGACCGATCCTCCATTTCCTCGTGTATCACGGTCTTTTATTGCAAGATTTATTTGCGTAATTCTTCTGAACCTCTCGCATGTCAGAGCCATCTACCGGTGACTTTTTTAACTTTTTTAACTTTTTTTGGCTGCTAAAAAAATCCGACTTCCTTGTGAACCCTTTCTCGCAAAAATGCCCTTCTTTATCATAATTTCTTCCTTTTTGTATGAATTTTTAACGTTTTTACGAACTTTAGGCTCACACTATATAGATAAATTTCTGTGGATGGTAGGTTAGTTGGTTGGACGGGAAGCTACGCCTTAGATCTGATTCCGAACAGCTTCAAACATCCACGCCAGCAGAAGGACTCTGGAACGTAACGCCATCGCCATAGCCATTCGGCCATCCTCCGGCTATATATATATATATATATATATATATATATATATATATATATATATATATATATATATATATATATATATATATATATATATATATATATATATATATATATATATATATATATATGTGTGTGTGTGTGTGTGTGTGTGTGTGTATATATATATTTTTTCTTTTTTTTCTTTTTTTTCTTTTTTTTCATTTTTTTCATTTTTTCCTTTTTTTCTTTATTAAATTTTGATCTTTTGTAATATATATATATATATAGTGTAGGCACATCACAGACACGATTCATGAACGTTTTGTAGCCGTGGTGAAAAACACTCGATGTTGGGAAACACATTGATTATCCTTTATTCATCTTGAAGTAGAGGGAAGACATTAATGCATCATGGAGGGCTTGACAAAAGGGCGCAAAAAAAGACCACCGGACCTGCCGGAGTTTGAATATATAATACGTTTACGTCATACGATAGGCGGAAGCAGAAAGCGGACGAGAGAGCGAAGAACGAGTGATGTGTCACGAGAATATGTGATTAGTTAGCATAGTTCTAGGTTGCAATTTGGAATAGGGACTGTGCTTTATTGAAAGGATAATTCAGAATACGCGTTATATTTCTAAGACAATTAATTATGGTGAGGCGTTATTCTTACACACGCACACTCACACACACACACACACACACACATATATATATATATATATATATATGAAAAATGTATACTATAATGTGTATCACTAAGTTTAATAAATAATAGGAAAATGCAACAAAATTTATCTATAAGTATTTTATTACGAAAACAAAATATCTCTATTCTAAAAAAAAGTAACTCCCGCTGCCGCTGTCAAAAGCTTGTCACTCTATCTCCTCCGAAACCGTTGGGGGTATAGGGTCGAGAGCGATACCCATGGATGCAGAAAAATGGGGGGAACAAAGTTAAACATGTCTCATCTTCGTCGGACTTTAATTTTTTTTATGTTTTGTGGGAAAATATTGACATTTTCATCTTCAGATTACGATAACTCGCCAAAACATGATTGTAGAATTTTGATCTTTTTACAATCTAAGACTACAGACATTTCTCTTTCAAACTATACTTCATTTGTTTAAAAATATTTTTAAACAAACTAATATTTTCATCAAAAATTGAAACACAGTTTTTCAAGTAATATTGACTTTTTCATCTTCAGATTACGATAACTCGCCAAAAAATGGTCGTAGAATTTTGATCTTTTTACAATCTAAGACTACAGACATTTCTCTTTCAAACTAGACTTCATTTGTTTAAAAATACTTTAAAACAGACTAATATTTTCATCAAGAAATGAAACACAATTTTTCAAGAAATATTGTCCCCTATGTGGATGTAATGTCGATGCTCCTCGAGTTTTTATCTTACAAAGAAAATATTTGCCTCATCTGGAAGCTGAAAGCTTTCTTATTCATATAAACCGCATTTCAAGTCTATTTCTTAAATTTTCGATTTTAAATGGAATTTTAAACTGATAATTCAACATCGATGAAACGCCCTTCGCATTAAGGGTGACAACAGTAAATGGATGGAAGCTGTTACATTGCCCGAGAATCACCCCTATGTATCTCGCTATTAGCCATAACAGAGGAGCGAGCGTAGAGAGCCTAGGGGTGAAGCCCCTAGTAATTATACAAAAAAACACTATTTTCGCGTGTGTAAAAACTTTAAGGGTAAGAAAATAAAAACAATACAATAACGAAGAAACAAATACTTAATATGTTGTGCACCCACCATTGTTTTTAATGACCGCAAATATTCTATCTTTTCTGGACATTATTAATTTTCGGGACTGGTTTTGTACCATTCATCTCCAATCGTAGATATGAGTTCTGAATCTGGGGATAAATGCCTTCCATTTTTGTAAAGTCGTCTTTCTAGATCTCTCCACAAGTTCTCCATAGGGTTTAGATCAGGATTTTTGGATGGTCCTTGCAAAACTTCAATATGCAAAACTTCAATACTTCAAACTTCTTCTGGAGCCAGAGTTTTGTCCTGCGGCTTATGTGGATAGGTGCATTATTTTGCTGATAATTCCATTTTTCCCCCCTGCCAGAAAAGGGCCACGGTTTGTCCCGATTGGTCGGCAGATCTGTACTGTCCGTCCGGCACCCAGGCCCATATGAAACATCACCGAACAGGGGAAATAAACCTTCGGGGCTGAGTTTTCAGGCTCTTGCTACGCAGCCCTGGTCTTCAGTTTGACACCTTGTTGAGTGGACTAACCGTCCAGGACAACGTAATCTTATAACATTTCCCCTGCCTCTTTCTGACCATCTTTAACCTGTTGAAACAAGTGTTGCAACAGGGAAAAATGGTCAGAAAGAGTTTTTAGATACGCCTTTGAATTAACTTTTTCCTAAAAGAAATGCAAGGTATAGAGTCTTTTTTGCACTTCTACCCTAACTTTGGGTGTGTATAATTTGAAGTGCACTCTAAATAATTTCATTCAAACACAGTTCTTACATAACAACAATGTTTATTTAAATATTTGCACATACAGATTTTGCTTTTCAACAATAAGCTACTAGTACGAGATATATATAACATTCATGCAAGGGAAATACAATTCAATATTTTCACTTGTAACTCATTCAAGAAACATACACTTTGCAATACTCACAGATACTTTGAAAGTCAACCAGCAGTGCTGGTTCGTAAACTTTGGGCCTAACAAGAGGCATAGCAACCTAGCTATGCCTCGAGCGGCTGCTCGCAAAACTCAACTATTATTAAACCAAACTCTAAGCCTAGCTCCTGCTCGATACTTCGTTTCGTCAGTTCTACTCCTCCTTTCACTTCCTCTCACTTCGTTTATTTAATCTAGTTGCCTGGTATATATACCAACTGCGTATGCCGCAATTAGCATATCTTAAGCGGCTTCTTTAAGGGGACTCACGACTCTTAAGTCGATGAAATAAGGCATATTTTCATACTTTTTGACTTTTTGTAACTATTTCAATTTACTCCCAATTTTTCCAAATTTTATGTATATGTTAAATTGATATACTTATTTTAATAAACAAATTTTCAACTCTCAAAATAATTTTAAATATTTTTTTTTATGTTTTAGATGTACCTTGTTTTTTAAGTATTTTTATTGTATACTGGCTTGCGCGCAGAACTATGAAATTAATTTTACACTAAAATGTATAATTCCTGTTTTATATTTAAAATAAATCAAAATACAATTGAACTAAAACAATCAACATTAATATTTTTTCAATCTTTTTAAAACTGCTCAAAATATACTTAAAATTTTCTTAAATTGTTGCATTAATTTACCGCTAAAAAAATAACAAAATATGCAGTGTTTCCAATAATTCTAGTTCAGACGCAATAAAATAATATGATTATGCAGTGATAAAAATTTCATGGAATTATGTTTCATAGTTTTTGAGATATCAGTTGCGGAATAATGTAAAATTACATTTTGAGAAAAATTAGTTTACTTAATAAAATTTTTCTGACCATAAACTTGATCAGTAATTAAATATTTAGAATATCAATATCTCCGAAACTAAGCGGAATATTTTCATGCGGTTTGCTTTATTTTGTTCAGAAATAAGCAGGCTTTAAAATATATTTTTTTTCAAAAAATCGAATGTTTTAAAGATTTAAGAGTAGTGAGTCCCCTTAAATTTATTCACCTAAAAGTTCGATTATTGTGAATCGAATCTTATGTAAACCTTGCATTGTGACCCCACGCCGCTAAACGAAAAGCAGCCCCATGTCATAATGGATCCGCAACCTAATTGACGGTTTGAGAAAATTCCTTTTTCTTTTCTCAAATCACGCCTATAATACTTCAAACCATCAGGATCATCTAAGTTCCACTTTTTTTTCATCAGAGAAAATCACCTGCAGCTATTTGTCATCTCAAGTTATCACTTGTCTTGCAAACTGTAAACGCTGGATTTCGTGTCTAGTCAGTAAAGAGGGTTTACACAATTCTGCTGTGTATTGAAAATTCCCAGATCTAGTAATTGTATTGCAGATTGTTTTCTTGCACACATTGAACCCAGTTGTTCGTGTCTAGACAAAAGAGGGTTTACACAATTCTGCTGTGTATTGAAAATTCCCAGATCTAGTAATTGTATTGCAGATTGTTTTCTTGCACACATTGAACCCAATTGTTCCTGTCTAGACAAAAGAGGGTTTACACAATTCTGCTGTGTATTGAAAATTCCCAGATCTAGTAATTGTATTGCAGATTGTTTTCTTGCACACATTGAACCCAGTTGTTCCTGTCTAGACAAAAGAGGGTTTACACAATTCTGCTGTGTATTGAAAATTCCCAGATCTAGTAATTGTATTGCAGATTGTTTTCTTGCACACATTGAACCCATATGTTCGTGAAATTTCTGTACTTGAGTATTTTTCAGTCGATGCTTAACTTTAAAACTCTCCTTTCATCTCTGGGTGACAAGCTTTTTGATCTGCCACTAGCGGATTTTTCTATCCGTACTCGTCTTTTAACCTTGAAAAATTGTTCATGACAGTTTTAGATCTTCCTATCTTTTTTGCAATATATAACTCGTTCCTGACAATGCTTAAGATTCTACAACACCTCTTTCATATTCAGTCAGTTTACTTGCTTTTGGCATCATTATAAAATTAACAAAACTCTTAATAGAAAAGGTCAGAAAAATCACTATACACGAGAGTATTTAACGTGCAAATCAATAATAGTTTTACCTAACATTTCTATAAGAAAAATGGAGGTGTCCTTAAAGTTTTTATACAGGCGAAAATAGCGTTTGTTTACGTAATTACTGTTTTTTCGCTATAAAAATCTCGCACATACATTTTGTTGACTTTTATGTTGGTATTTCAACTTTATGATTAACATTAAATTTCTATTTAAATTGTCTTATTTTGAATTTATCAAAATTTTTACAATTGTTAGCTGTTCTTAAATTTTTTACACGGACTGTATGTGTGTATATATATATATAATGCATGTATATATATATATATATATATATATATATATATATATATATATATATATATATATATATATACATACATATACATATATACAGGTGGTTATCAAAATAATGGAAACACTAAGAAACATAATGAAAACCTTTATTTATACTGCGCAGAATCCCCTTTGTTATGTAATACCACCTGATTCACCATGGAATTGGATTATACAAGTCATGAATAGTGGTTAAGAATATATTATATCATTCTTCAGGGAAAAATCATGAAAGTTCCTGTAGAGATGCTGTGGTGGATATCGATACCTAGCTCTATCCGCTGATAAAGATCACAGAGGTTGGATGATATATAGTTGGGGAGGAGGGGGATTGTACAGGTTAAGATAAGATATTTGACTACTTTTTCATGTTCTTCCAAACAATACTTGTTAGATTTAGCTGTATGTATAGGGGAATTATCATCCTGGAGAACGCCATTTCCTGCAAGAAATAATGTTTGCACCATAGGATGAACTAGTGAGCTAAAATTTCGCCATAGTCCTTCCCATTCAATCTCCCTTAAGGTTACAATAGGGCCTGAAGAAAACCATGAGATGCCATCCCAAACCCTGATAGATTTATCTCCATGATCTGACAGTTGAGATGAGTCAGTCAGAATCTCATGCTTGTGTAGATGTTCTCCAGATATACGCACGTCCAGTTTCGAGGAACAATGTGAACAATGATTCATCGAACCAAATGCCATCTTTCTATATATTACTCGACTAAAACTTCTCTCATTGACTTAGTGAAGAAATAAGTAATTTGCACTACCAAATGAAATTTCAATTTTGTTTTACCTGTTCTTTAACTGACAAATCTGAAGAACTACCCACGAAGAATATGTTCACTTCGGAAAATTTTGATATAAAATTTTAAAAAAAATAGAAACTATAAATTTAGCCTAAGCCTTAAATAGATAAATTAATGCTTACAAAATGTGCTTTGAAATTTTGCAATGACTTCCTTCGTCACGTGAACATAGATGACTTGTTTAAGTTCGCAGCTCGAATTTAGGAAAAATAGGGTTTTCCCCTCATAAATACCAGGAATTGCCGACCACAAGAGGTAAAATGAAAATGTTAGCAAAAGGGTGGGGAAGACCATTACGAGCTGAAGGGAG
>OU015490.1:58344397-58361897 GCA_907164885.2 Dolomedes plantarius
ACAGGGGAACTCGCTTTTGGTGAGTTGAACAACCCATATTGTAAAATGGGTCCTACAACCCACTTAAAACGGGTACATTTAACGCCTTTCCGGGTTTAGAAACTCTTTAAATGGATTTATTAGGTGAGTTTTGAGCCTATATATATATATATATATATATATATATATATATATATATATATATATATATATATAATATATATATATATAAAATATATATATATATATATAAAATAGATATAAAATAGATATATATATATATATATATATATTAAGAAATCACTTTACTTATAATCAGATCTTTTATGGTATACCAATAATAATCGCAGATTTAAACTTTCACCCAGCTTTAAATGTATTGGTAGTGACATACCATAAAATGGACTGAAATCAAGAAATTTGGAAGAGGAAATTCGTCCATTGCTTGAACTTTAACATTTAATCACCGCCTGGTATAGTGTCATTAAAATAACATGACCTTCAAAAACTTGAATATAAATAAAACGCAAGGGACAAATAAATTCCAAAGAGTAAAGAGCATTCATCGGCGTTTCCCGTAATATTACAGGAATACAATGAAAAGCGATAAATTAGGTAAATTAGGCATTAGGCAAATTAGGCAAAAAAATTAGTAAGATATAGAAAATGCGACACGTGAATTAGAAAAACGGGGGTGGGGGAGTCAGATTTGGAATGATTACGTTCATTAAAACTGCAGGGACGTAAAATAATTAGTTTTAATTTTAAGCATTCATTGGTGTTTACTGTTAGAATTAGTGGAATAGACTGAGAAGCCATACTCAAGGCAAATTAGGCAAATTATATATTAGGTAAACTAAGTAAATGAGGCAAAAAAATTAGTAAGATACAGAGAAAGTGCCACGCGCATTGGGAAAACGGGAAAAAAGAGCGGAATAGTGAATAATTACTTTCATTGAAGCTGAAAAAGGTTGTCGGGGAAGTAATATCATTAGCCCCGCCACAGAGCACACAAAAAAAAAGAGAGCACCCAAGCCGCAGAAAATGACCGCCCATAAACGCGGAATCGGCGGAGTGCCATTAAAAGCGCCCATGAAAACGGCTCCCGGTCGCCATTTTCAGCCGCCGTGCCCCGCTTCCCGAATCGCGCGCTTTTGTTTTGCGGGCCACCCCAAAAACCTAATTCCCGAAAAATCGCGGGGGCCCCGAACGATTCTCTCTCTCTCTCTCTGTCTTTTTTCGGCGTAAGTGATACCAGATCGATTGCCGGAGATGGAGGAAGGGGGGGGGGGTGGAGGAAGGGGGAGAAACGAAGGTATTTTAAATGACACGCACACCGCGTGCAGTGAAGGTGCGCGAATGCCTGGCTTTATTTTTTTTTTTTTATTATTCTTTCCTTTTTCACCTTGCCGCCGTGGAGAGAAGATAACCTGTGGAATAGGGAAAAGATGGGTTGCCATGGTAGCTGGCTCCGTGCCAAAGGATGGTCGGGAGAGAGAGAGAGAGGGAGAGGGAGTGGGAGGGGGGTGTTTTTACGAGGGATCGATGCCCCGTCAAGATGGCTGCCCCCGTCCGTCTGTCTGGAAGATGCGGACGCGGGAGACTGCCTAGCTCCAGACTGCTCCCTTCTCTCGCTCGCAGTCGGTCGGCACTGCAAGACGTGGAACAGGAGGACAACACAAGTCCGCCCTTTTCTTCCCGAGGACACAAGTGAGTTTATTTTCAGTAGCCTTACCCCGTAGACGGGGTTTATGCAAGCTGGGAGCGAATGCGAGCCCGGAACAAAATCCACCACCCCCCTTTGATTTTCTGCCCAGAAACGATGGCACACGATGCGTAATCGAGTGGGCGTTGGTTGTTCTGTCAAAAAACTCGCCGTGTAGTTACGTTAGATCCGGAGTCCATCCGCTTATGGCGATGCACATCGTTTAGAATACCCTGCAGCACTCTGAGAAAGTAGATTTAAATTTATTTAGAACTCTTTTGTGTTAGTGATTAGTATAGAGTTCTGCTTTAGAGTGTGTAGTTCTACTTGATTGCTCAAACAGGTAGTGTTCATCGTGAAGTCTTGTTCGTATGCATGTTCCTGTATTAAAGTAGTTTAAAGATGTGTAGAGTAGATTTAAATGTACCATATATTTAGAAGACTTATTTAGGTCTGTATTTATAACAGTAATTTAAGTAGAGTGTCCGTAGTGTTCAATGACTTCCATTAGAATAGATATAATAGTTCCGTTCTCTTTTATATGAATAGTGTGTAGCAAAATTATATTTTTATGTATTTCTTATCTAAAATAATTTTGTAAATTATCTCAACACGCAACGCAGTGTTGTAAAATACAACACATTAACGTGAGTATTGAATTTCTGCCTAAACTCCCTCCTAGAAGGCTGTTAAAAGCATTTTCTACTTTCATAGCGTCTAATTTTCAAAATTTTCTCTTTTTTTTAAAACCGTGTGTTTTAGAACTGTACACAAAAAAATTAAGCGCATATATGAATTGTGTGTAGCAAAATTTTATTTTTATGTATTACTTATTAAAATAACCTTGTAAATCATCTCAACACGCAACACAGTGTTTTAAAATACAACACATTAATGTGAGTATTGAATTTCTACCTAAACTCCTTTCTAGAAGGCTGTTAAAAGCATTTGCAACTTTCTAGAGTCTAATTTTCAAAAATTTCTCTTTTTTTTAAAGCCGTATGTTTTAGAACTGTACACACAAAAATACTGCGCAGATTGGCTTAATTGCTCAGACAATAAGTAACATTTTTAAGCATGTATTATTTGATTTCAAGATGAGATCACAAAATTTTTTGCTTAATAGGAGTTTGCGCACTTTATTAACATATGTTTGCGAGATAAGAATCCCTCTCAGTAAAGTAACTGTTTATTTTCTTCACTAGTCAAACTTAAACGCATATTAAATAAAACAACACTCTTTTTTTTGGTTAAACCTTTTTTTAACTCTGAATTTAGGTTAAAATTATTGAAAACAGTAATGATTGTTCATTTAAGTGTTGATATGATCGAATTAGAGTTAAATTTTACAAAACGACCGCTACCATTAACCATTCCGGTGTTAAAAAAAGTAAATTGCATTGATAATTGACGTAACAGAAATTAGTGAATAATAGATAACAAATTTTAGTTTATTCCACTGATTTTCATAAAAATGAAACTCATTTAAATTTACAGAAAACAACAATCGTTCTTTATTTCCATATCCCAGTTATTAAGTCAAACAAAGTTTTTGCTCATTTCATGTTATCTTATATAAAATGAAGTAAATAATATTGACTATTTGATTATTATAATTTTTTTACTTACTATACACAACTTTTTTTTTCCTTTTTTTACTAATTTTCTGACGTATTGAGTTTAAGTAGCGAAAAATGACAATAGTTTGTCATTTCTTTACAGAAGAATGAACTTTATTTGATGTTCCTAACTTGAAATTAGGTTACCTGTAATTTACTTCTTACATGTTAAATATAAAATTTTCCTTCTTCATCCTTTGAATTGATTTTTTTAATATTACAAATTTTTTATTTAGCGTTTCCTAGCATTTCATTGAACTCCGCTGTTTTCTCTTTTAATCGTACTTAATTTAAAATTAAGTAAATTTTATATAAATTACTTACTCAATTTTCAAAAAGTAATTCATTTTCGTTCTTAAAGTAATTCATCTTCGACTTCCTCTTCAGTGCTAATTCAACAATTCAAAATATTTAAATTAATGAATGGCACCCACTTACTTCATCATTCTTCGTAGGCGGTTCTTACAAAGTATGAATAACGTACTTTTTTTTAGTGCGATGTGTAAAAGTTCATGTTCTGTGAGAATACGCCGTAATGCTTCAAAGCAACAGATGACGCGAGATACAGTGGGCGTTGGCTGCTTGTCAGAACTCGCTTTTAAACATCATTTAAGACCTCTGCAAGTTCTGAAGTTAAGTTTTACTGCTTTTAATACGTTACACGTTGTTAATGCAATATTTTTTTCCTAACTAATCGGTTTTTTTTTTAGGTAAGATCTTGAAAATTATTTTGAAAGTAGGTGTAAAATTTTAAAATTCCAAATTTTCGTACTTCTACTTTCTATACACGAGTATTCTGTAAACAAACTCTTTTACATCTGCAAGTATATTATAAATTATTGAGATATAAAATGCAATTATTTATGTAGTTTATAGCATCCTGAACTTTATTTCTAATCATGCCTTTCTTCATCTGAGGTTTTGAGAATTATTTTAAAAGTAGATTTACATTTTTGAAAACTCGAATTTTTTTTTGAAAACTTGAATTTTTAAGCTTATTTTTATTAGATGAAAATTTCTTCATATGCATGCATAATTATGAAAACATTTTTACATCTACAAGTAAATCTTTAAGTTATAGAAATTGCTAATCATACCTTTCCCCATCTGAGGTTTTGAGAATTATTTTGAAAGTAGATTTACATTTTTGAAAACTCGAATTTTTTAGCTTATTTAATTAGATGAAAATTTCTTCATATGCACGCAAAATTATGAAACCCTTTTTACATCTACAAGTAAATCTTTAAGTTATAGAAATTGCTGATCATACCTATCCCCATCTGTGGTTTTGAGAATTATTTTGAAAGTAGATTTACATTTTTGAAAACTCGAATTTTTTAGTTTATTTTATTAGATGAAAATTTCTTCATATGCACGCATAATTATGAAAATCTTTTTAAATCTACAAGTAAATCTTATAGAAATGTTTCAAGTAACAATTTACATAGTCAGAAATAAAATAATTAACTTGAATAATAAGTAAAATGTACTTATAATAAATATCCTACTTTTCAACTTTATCATTAGATTAATTATAAAAACCGTACCTTTCTTTAGCTGAGGTTTTGAAAATTATTTTGAAATTAGATTTACATTTTTGAAAACTCGAATTTTTTAGCTTATTTTACTAGGGGAAAATTTCTTCATATGTACGCATAATTATGAAAACCTTTTTACATCTAAAAGTAAATTTATAAGTTAAAGAAATATTTCAAGCAATAATTTTCGTAGTCAGAAAGTATATAAGAAGTAAAATGTTGTTATAATAAATATTCTATTTTTTTCAACTTTATAATTAAATTAATTATAAAAACCATACCTTTCTTTAGCTGAGGTTTTGAAAATTATTTTGAAATTAGATTTACATTTTTGAAAACTCGAATTATTTAGCTTATTTTACTAGGGGAAAATTTCTTCATATGTACGCATAATTATGAAAACCTTTTTACATCTAAAAGTTAATTTATAAGTTAAAGAAATATTTCAAGTAATAATTTTCGTAGTCAGAAAGTATATAAGAAGTAAAATGTTGTTATAATAAATATTCTATTTTTTTCAACTTTATAATTAAATTAATTATAAAAACCATACCTTTCTTTAGCTGAGGTTTTGAAAATTATTTTGAAAGAACATTTACATTTTTGAAGGCTCGTATTTTTTTCAAATATTTCAGTGGGTAAAAATTACCACCTACGTCATATGCACGCATAAATTGTGAAAATCTCTTTATATCTGCAGGTAAATCTATTAGTTATAGAAATATTTCAAGTAATAATTTATGTAGTCTGTAATAATACAAGAGGTAAAATGTACCTATAATAAGGATCCCTTATTTTCAAAATTATAATTGAATTAATTTTCAAAGCCATACTCTCCTTTAGTTGAGGTTTTGAAAATACATTTACATTTTTGAAAGTTCGAATATTTTCGTATATTTTACTGCGTTAAAATTACTTCATGTTAAAATTACTTCATAATTATGAAAGTCGTTTTACAACTGCAAATAAATTATAAATTATAGAAATATTTAAAGTAATAATTTATGTTGTCTATAATAATACAAGAAGTAAAATGTACCCATAATAAGGATCCTATTTTTCTAAAATTATTATTGAATTAATTTTCGAAACCATACTGTTCTTTAACTGAAGTTTTAAAAATTATTTCTAAAGTAGATTTACATATTTTAAATTGTTCAGATTTTTTTCGTATATTTTACCGCAGTAAAATTACTTCATGTGCAAGCATAATTTTGAAAATCTTTTTACATTTGCAAATAAACTATATAGAAATATTTAAAGTAATAATTTATGTAGTCTATAATAATACAAGAAGTAAAATGTACCTGTAATAAAGATCCTATTTTTCTAAAATTATAATTAAATTAATTTTCAAAACCATACATTTCTTTAGCTGAGATTTTGAAAATTATTTTGAAAGTAAATTTACAATTTTTAAAAGCTCGTTTATTTTCGCATATTTTGCTGGTTTAAAATTAGCATTCTACTTCATACGCAAGCAAAAATTATGAAGATAAATTATAAACTACAGAATTTTTTTAAATAATAACTTATGTAGTCTATAATAATAGAAGTAAAATGTATATAAAATAAGCTGCTATTTTTTGGTAATTCTTGAGAACACGCTCTGTTGTGATTTCAATGTGATCTAGAATAGCTTCGTTCTTTACAAATATGGTATAACGTCTCTGGATGACACACTGGTGATTCAAGGTGGAGTAAAATTTGGTTTGATTTCAGAATTTTCCTTTTGATCAATAGGTAACGCAGATAGTAAGTAAAAATGGATATGAATGTAACTGAGAATATGAAATCTTTTTCAGGAATATTTGAAATGTAGATTTTTTTAGCTCATCTCTACTTTTGTAATGTTTTATTTCAGATAAAATACACTACTATGAATTCAAAGAGGAAACGTAGAAAAGCTTTGGTCGTATATTAAACATTTGATATAGTAAGAAATACGTCACAGTTTTTTGAATGCTACGAAATGCTTAAACGATGACGTCATATCTTCTTGGTTATTGAATATAATTTAGTAAACATGTCTTAATTTGAAAGGAAATTACGTAAAAATATTTTTTATCAAAGTGATAGTCTTTACTTCAGAAATAACTTGCGGTATTTCCAAGCATTTTCAGTTTAAACTATCACTGGAAACAATAATCTTTGTTCACGGTGAGTTTCATTCTTTTAAAAAAAGGGAATTATTCTCTACTTATCAGAGGAGAAAATATTTCGAGGGTGTAAGTTAAAATTGTTTTTCATGAGTGTCCTTTTTTGGGGTGTTTTAGACGCAGGTTTTTATCTTCAAAATATGTCCTTTCTGTGTATTTATTTATAACCAATAGAAAAGAAAATAGTTATATATTATTAATAAAACAGAATATGATTAATGGCATATTCACTAGTACATTTTGCAAAATAGAAAATCATCTATATTTACCATGCCTCATAAATATGGGAATCAATAATTTCAAGTAAAATATCCAACAATAGTTAATGAACATGCAAAATATATTAAAGAAAATTTTTTGCAAGTCAGAAGAGAATATGAGTTTCACTACATCATGCTTAATTGCTTTAACTTGGAATCGAGCTTTCATTATAAAATTTGTAAGATTCCTTTAATCAGGTTTCCTCGTTTTAATTTGCATGAATTGCATTTTTTACCGAATTAAAATAAAATTACATAAACCATCTTAGAATATCCCTTTCTGTTTGGAAATCAGTTATCTCAAAAGGGTTACACAAACAAAATTTCAAATTATACAGGATTCTAGTATGGTGAAAGTAATCTCAAATAAATTTTATTAGATTCCAAGCTGTTACCACAATTTGAAAGATGAAAAAAATACCTTAGGTGTTGTTTTTCCAGCATATATGCCTTATTCTAAATCGCGCACACTTTTGATATCATTATATACTTAAATACATCGGTGTAGCTTCATATAAGTGAAATTTTAACAAATCCGTACTAGAAGAAAATATTTTCCTACTAAAATTTGCTTTTTTTTACTATCATGTAAAGTTTTGGGGAACATAATTAAAGGTGTAAAAACTTTTTGATTTAAAAAAAAATAATACTAAAAATTAGTTTTTAAGCACGTTATCTTTGTATATCAGCTAATATATTGTCTGATATATTTCAATATTTTTCAAAAGTAGCTTAAAAAAGTTTTCTTTATTGATATATTTTAGTATTTTACCGAATTAAATAAAATTACGTAAACAGTCTTAGAGATCTATTTCTGTTTTGAAATCACAGTTATCTGTAAAGGGTTACACAAACCATATTTCAAGTTATATACGATTCTAGGATGTTGTGAAGTAATGTCAAATAAATTATATATATATATATATATATATATATATATATATATATATATATATATATATATATATATATATATATATTTATTTATTTATTTATTTTTTTTTTATTTATTTATTTATATATATATATATATATATATGTATATGGTCGGTATGAAATCATATGGGATGAAATCAATCGAAGTAATTTTTGAAATACCTATATATAAAACTTACGACAAGGAAATCATATGGAATGTATTCAATCAGAGTAATTTTTTGAGAAACATATATAAAACTTACGATATGAAATTATATGGGAGGAAATCTTTGGGAATAATTTTTTCAGTAAATCGTACATACATTTTACGATATGAAATCATATGGGATGAAATCTATGGGAGTAATTATTTTAGTAAATCCTACATACATTTTACGATATGAAATCATGGGATGAAATCTATAGGAGTAATTTTTTTAGTAAATCGTACATACATTTTACGATATGAAATCATATGGGATGAAATCTATGGGAGTAATTATTTTAGTAAATCGTACATACATTTTACGATATGAAATCATGGGATGAAATCTATAGGAGTAATTGTTTTAGTAAATCGTGCATACATTTTACGATATGAAATCATATGGGATAAAATCTATGGGAGTAATTATTTTAGTAAATCGTACATACATTTTACGATATGAAATCATGGGATGAAATCTATAGGAGTAATTTTTTTAGTAAATCGTACATACATTTTACGATATGAAATCATATGGGATGAAATCTATCGGAGTAATTATTTTAGTAAATCGTACATACATTTTACGATATGAAATCATGGGATGAAATCTATAGGAGTAATTTTTTTTAGTAAATCGTACATACATTTTACGATATGAAATCATATGGGATAAAATCTATGGGAGTAATTTTTTTAGTAAATCGTACATACATTTTACGATATAAAATCATATGGGAGGAAATCTATGGGAGTAATTTTTTTAGTAAATCGTACATACATATAACGATATGAAATCATGGGATGAAATCTACAGGAGTAATTTTTTTAGTAAATCGTACATACATTTTACGATAAGAAATCATATGAGTTGAAATCTATGGAAATAATTTTTCTTAGTAAATCGTACATACATTTTACGATATGAAATCATATGGGGTTGTGATTCCTCACCTAATAATTTGGTTTAGATATCTCGAGACGTTGTGCATTGAGATTTTCTCGTTTGTCACGCCAATTATGGTACGATGTTGAAAAAAAACACAATAAGGAGAGAAATTTATTGTAATTATCCTAAAATTATAGCGTTTGGATCGTCGCACATTTGCGTGATAACACCTTATGACAAATGACATTAATTCTAGTGGGCAATCGATAGCTGTCTGCAAAAATTCATTTTTGAGAAATTATTTTTGGGGAGATACCGGAAGTTTAAGTTTTTAGTGTAGTTGTAAAATAATTTGAATTGGGAAAAAGGAACGTAGATTTTAACTTTTTAGAACTCCATATTTTTTTTTACTCCGTAATAATTATTCAGTCGCAGTGTTCATTTTCTCCTTGCATTCGTTTTGTTAAACGCCTTTTATCACCAGATTAATTTTCAAATAAATATAATAAATTGTTTTTTAAATACCTCCCTTTTTTCACCTTCTATAGGGCTTCAGTTGGGTTAAGTGTTACATTATAAATCTAACAGCTCAAGTAGAAAACCATCTTTTTATTCACATGTGCACGTAAGTTCATAGTATGTATAATTCCATACGTGAATCAATTTGAACAGCGTTCTTTCGTTTTGTATATGATTATGATAACTTTGAGTAATTTTTAATCGTGTTATATATGAGAAAATACTTGTAAAATACAACGTCCATTTGACTGATAATGTGGGATATTTGTAAGATCATTAAAGCTTGAAACATATCTAAATTTCCCTTTTCTTTATTATATATATATATATATATGTGTGTGTGTGTGTGTACTTATTTCGTACGAAAGCATTAAAAATACCTAGGCTAATGTTATGTTTTTGTGCCATGCAGATTAAAGGTAGGTTTATAGTTTACTATTTATTAAGTAGGTAAAAAAATTAGGTATGAAATTATCAGTATTAGGCCTCTTTCCCTGTTTAGTTCGCCTAATTTTGCTATTTTATATAAAGTACTTGATTAAATAATTTTGGGTGACTCTATTCAATTAAGAATTTGGCTTTTATTACCAAAAAATATATTTTAAGATCCCATTTATTTATATTTACTTCAGTAGATAAAAATTCTAAAAAATCTTCACTTTAAATTTATAAAATGCGCAGGCCTAGTAACTTTTTTTTGGACAGGTAAGCTTTTTATTTCGTTCACTGTATAAAACATAATTTTTTATAAATTATAATTTAGTAGAAAAGAGTTATCAAGAAAACTGATATCCATTCATTATTTGTTTCCTTTAAACTTGAATCAATATTGACAAAAAATATTTCTCGTAATGCATAAATATATTTTTATCATTTTAGGATAGATACAAAGTTAATGAAAATTAAACAATTTGTTTGTTTTATATTTCATGGCATTGTATGAAATAAATTAAATAAAACAGTATTTTTTGCTCACTTAATTTCCTCTACTTAATTTCCACTTAATTTCTTCTAATTTACACTTTATATCGGCTACATAAAATAATATTGTTAGTTTATTAAATAGTAAGTAACTTGAAACAATATATGGAGTAGAGGAAATTAAGTGGAAATTAAGTAGAGGAAATTAAGTGGGCAAAAAATACTGTTTTATTTAATTTATTTCATACAATTCAATGAAATACAAAACAAGTTATTTAATTTTCATTAACTCTATATACTTTCACTTTCTCATTGTTGAGTTAAAACTATTTTTCGAAAAAATGCTTTCTAAAAATAATCTAAATTTCTAAAAATGAATAACGCAGATTTTTTTTTGTTGTATCATTTATCTACATTTGAATATTAGCAGAGTATTGGTTAACACATACAAAAGCTGATATAAATTTAGCCAAAAAAGGTACAAATCCTCAAATTTGCTTGGGGGAATTTTCTTGAATTTAGAATTTAAATGCTTTTTAAACTTCAAAAAGCAGGAAAAAGAATTTTTTGGCATTGTTTCGCCAATTTCAACGATATTGTACTCAAATGAAAAGTGTATAGAGACAAGAAATACCTTAATTTCACTCGATTATGGGTATTTCCCTCCATTAACCCTCCTTTAGCTATTTAGATTCTCCATGAAATTTCTCAAAGGAATTAAAGTAACGTGCTAAAACACCAGAAGGTCATTGCTTATACGTTAAAAAAAATATGGTGCTAATAAAAGCTACGGACTTATGCCATAGTATATAAACACGCAGACGGAGTTTTCTACGCAGTTCAATTTCGGTTTGTTACCGAAAAGAATGCGTCAGAAATATCTACGTTTCTAGAATGAAGTGGCAGAAGTTGACAAAGCATGATCATGACTAATAAGTTTATATAAAATAGTTTTTCTTATAATCACTTTCTTATAACTTAATCTTGAAAGTTTTTAAAATCTGTAAAAATTAACATAACACAGTAAAAACTATTAATTTATATATATATATATATATATATATGTATATGTATAAGTGAGTGGGTGTTTACATAACGGACGCTAAAAGATAGTTTATATATACCCATATTAATTTCTAACACTCTCATAGACGAGTGGGTGTTTAATGCACTAACTAATGATGCTATCAATGTTCCCATAATAATGCCAAGTTACCTAGAAAACTTCCTTTAATACCCGTTTAAATGTAACTGAGGCCTTAACTGGAAAAAAATATATATATATATATAAATTACATATAAACATATATAGAGATGTACTGCCTAATATTGACATTAAATAGATAACTAACATTCGATATTACTGCAACACGCTTCCATTTAGACACTACTTAATCACCCCTCCACTTCTGCCAAACCGGGAACTCTTCTGGCAAATTCTTGCAACATTTGACCAATCATCTTTTACTCTTTCTAGTCTGCTGGCAACTCCACCGCTGCCAGACTGCTTTCAATTTTTTAGTTGAAATAATTTTTCCCCTACTTGAAGAAATTCTGTGCAATCTGAAGGTCTAATTCTTCGGCTACAAACGTTTCCGTAACAGGACACATCGAGACTTGGTTTTTAGCTTCTGGATCAGCCTTTATTTAGTCCATCGACGTTCCCAAAAGTGCCCTTTATCTAATCGCATCCATATGTTTAGATCCAGTATTGTAAAAGATTTTGTCTTTCATACAACAACAGCAGAAATTCGTAGGTTCTTGCCAGAAACGTCTTGGTACAAGGCTTCATGATTTTTTGATTACGCCATAATTTACGTCTTGTGCTTCCCTGTTCTGAATAACATGAACTTTGTCTATGGTATGTTGCTGCAACTACTTAACGATTACTGATTTTTCATTACATTAGACGTTGTACGTCATCGAATGTTTCAACAGTTACTTCCACACACACACTTGTGTGTGTGTGTACATAGGGACCCTTCACTAATGCGTCTGTTCATGGCACCAAAATAGAAACACGTTTAAATTAAACTCTGAAAGGGATTTAGTGATAACAACATAGGAAATAACTTCTGTGAACTTAAATAGGGAAATTTACTATCATGAATGTCTAAATAAATTCTTATTTAGCTATTCTAATGCCTTCAAGTTTGGGCTAAATCACAAAAATATTGTTTCTTTTACCCGTTAGAGAATTATCTAACTCATCAAGAAACCGGTAAAGAAGTAAAAACCTACGGCTCCTACTGGACGACTAATTACCAACTGGACGACTCAGTTCGTCAGGTTGCGGGAGGTCAAACCTTTATCTGACGTCAACGCATAAGAGAGGTTGCTCCACGTGGCTCTATGATCAATGAGAGACCAGACGTGTACGGGTAGCGATCAAAAAGAGAGAGGGAGCGTGGCTGAGGAAGACAGGGATTCTTTCATGAAAGGGAAAACAAAAAAAACACCACAGAAGTAAAGAAATAAACTCCATAGAAAATAATTTCCATGGATAAAAAGTAATCACAAGAAGAGAATTTTTTAAAAACATTCATTTAAAATTATTAAGTACGACGCATTACTACGACAGATACATTATTATCTCCAGTGCACTCGCAGAAACTACCTAAAGTTGACGCATAATTGAAAGATTGCTGAAAACACGTAATTTGTGAACTATTACAAAGAAGTTTAAAACTAGCCCTAAACTCAAAAACTAACACCTGAAACACCTCAATTCACACTTTTGCTCTGCCTTTGGATCTGGGTAAGGGGATATTTGACATTTTGACTGGTATATCCTCTAAGTCCTTGAAGAAGTTTTGACTCTCACCTATAAAAGGGCCAGGTTTTGGGCACTGACCTAACCAAATAAGCCCATTCTCGATTGTCCAAAAAGGGGAGTGACCTGAAATAGCACTCTGCCAGACTTCTCCTGTAGAGTAAAAATGCTGTTTATACTTTCCACATTTCAGTCGTTGCACATGGTGGGCGTATAGAATATATATATATATATATATATATATATATATATATATATATATATATATATATATATATATATATATATATATATATATATCTGTGTGTGTGTATTTTATTTATTCGATATTTTTTGAAAAATGTCCAAAAAAACTACATAGTCAGGCAAACTGCATCTCTTTAAAATGTCATTTAATATAAGTTGAAACTTTTTCCCCGTCATTTTGATGGTTTCTTATCTACCGTATTACGCACAGAAAAAGGAATCCTCTTCGAGATAAGATGCTCCGAAGAATAAAAACATACTCAGGAAATTATATTTGGGTGTGGCCGCAACTGCCGGTTGATTTTTCAACATTATCAAATTCAAGGTACTAAAAAATGCATGGAGTCCCACATTTCATCTCGAAAAAGTCGTAAAAAAGGGGGAGGCAAGGGATTTTTCATCGGGAAAAGGTTCTCATCCCCGTACTGTGACTGGAAACATTCCTCGAACCATTGCCACCCGAATATCTGTAAAACTTAAAACTTACAGGTGGGGAGAGAATATATAAGATGGACTTTTTTCCCCCTTTCTCTCGTCATCTCTTGTCCATCTCTCATAGGATAATGGTCAGATCTGTCGTACCCGGATGTAGGCTTCCGTTCGACCGTTCCCTTGGCCCCATTTCAGACGATTTGCCACCCCTCCTCCCCTTCCCCCCTTCTGTTTCTACTCCTGCGGGGGAGGGTCTTGAGGGCCCAACAGGTTGCCCGGACGAGCGCATTCTCGGCGGGGGATGGAGGATGTAGACGGATGACTGTTAGAGGGAGGGGTTGGTCATCGATCGTTTTCCTTCGACTGCAGGGGATCCGCGCATGCGCACGCAGAGGATGCGGTAACAACCGCGATGCCGGACTCTTCTCTTCCTCCCTCCCGGTCTTCTCGATCCCGTGTCTGAGAATCTTCGAATTCTCTCGATGGGGGTCCATAGGAACCCGTGGTCTTCCGCCCCCCTTGTTGCTCCTCATCCCTTTTGTCCAAGATGGCGGATCGTTCCTTTAGCGAAGGAGCACAGCCTCTCTCCAGGTACTTCTTTTTTTTTCCCGGATCCGGCGGATCTATCCGGGAGCGATGAGCAGCCACCAGGCATGAGCAAACACCGTCCGGCAACGCCATCATTTTCGAAGTTCCCCTCGAAAAATGCCATCAGTTCGAGGAGGGTGTGAGCAATTGCACGCCGATGCGATTTGCAGGGGACGTGACAGGTGAGATTTATACTGCCTCTTTTGTCATCTAGGACTAGAAATGCAAGTAGCGTAGGTGATAGGAAAATATGCTACCCGAGTGAAAATAGCACTTATTATCCTCCTTTATGCTTGCTTCTCTATGCTAAATGAATATTCCTCCCAATTCTCTACCAACATTCATTTCGATATAAATAGTTCAAGAATTTCTCTTCTAAAGGACGTCAGAGTGTGGTATTTAAAGATTAACGGCCAGTTTTTTTTTAGCAAAATAGCACTTAGCTCCTATACACTTGCTTCTCTATGCTAAATGAATATTCCTCCGAATTATCTACCAACATTCATTTCGATATAAATAGTTCAAGAATTTCTCTTCTAAAGGACGTCAGAGAGTGGTATTTAAAGATTAACGGCTAGTATTTTTTGGCAAAATAGCACTTAGCTCCTATATGCTTGCTTCTCTATGCTAAGTGAATATTCCTCCGAATTCTCTACTGACATTCATTTCGGTATAAATAGTTCAAGAATTTCTCTTCTGAAGGAAGCTGAATTCAGAATGTGGTATTTAACGATTAACGGCTAATTTTATTTTTTGACAATCGATTTGATTTAGCATTAAAATTCTTTATCTGTATAAAATACACACTGCACAGTGATGGCAAATTTAAGAGTTCGACAATTTAGAAGGTACATTTTATGACGTAAAAAGCAGTTTTATACAAACTAATTAACTCAATTATTTGAAGAATTTTCTCTGAATTTAGAGGGGTTTTTTTGTATTGTTTTAAATGGGATATTCTGATTTAAGCCTAAAAGAGTAATCTGCAGTTCATTAAATTCTATGATATAAATTTTATCGTTAGACCTTGAGAAGTAGAAAATAATTAGAAATGTATGCATCAATATGTAGAAAAAGATCCTTTTTAAGCTAATTACGTTGCAAGGTATGTAAAAGTGTACATGTAATAGAATGTTTTTAAATTTGTTGTGAAATATTTTTTCATTAGATTAGTCCCTTTATTTTGTTATATAAAAACATTTTAGTATTGTAGAGAGAAAATAGCCTCTAGTATAAATGATGGAGTATGAACAATTGACAAATCACTTAGCTACGCATTCTGTATGTTTTTGAAAAGGTTATTAGTGTGTGGTTATATTTTGGTAGCTATTAACTTTTTCCCATTTCAGTCAGCTTTTTTTTTTAATTTAATCTCTTTTGTGAAAAGTTTCTTAGAACCTAATTTTTTTTCAAAGACTGAACGTAATTTAAACGTTATTAACGCTATTTTTTAAAACTTTAGACACAAAAATTGAAGTCTCATAAGACTGTTAATACTTAACCTGTTATAATTTTTATATTTGTCTGTAATTAAACTATAAAGATATATATGCAGATAATATAGAGCTTTATTCAAGGATAGACTAATCCTATCAGAGAGATTAGTCTGCAGAGAATAAAATGCTCAAATGTTTCCTGCTAGTTTTTAAAGTTCGAAATTTTAAGTATCTTAGCTGTGAGAATATTAAAATTATTCGACGATATTGAAATTTCGAGCTACGCATTTACTTTTCCCCCTCAAATAACGATCTTTAACAATAAATCGTTCTGATGCAAAAGTATTTTTACAGCTTTTTTTTTTAATTATAATTTTGTCGTCTGCGAGTTTTTCAAAAAAAAAAAACCCCAACCAAACGATCAGGTCTGCCTCCTTTTGGCACGGCAGGGAGAGCGATCGAAAAATGGCGGTCCGGTCCTCCCCATGCGAAGGCAAAATGCACAGGAATCTCCTTCCTTTTCTCTCTCTTGAATCGATATTTCTGCTTTCGAAACATTCCTTCCTCTCTTTCCGAATCTGAAAATGCTTCCATTTCGATGGGGAGGATCGTCTTTCGATCTGCTCCATGATGGAAGTGGGAAACAGAGTTTTATGGTTGGTAGTAGCGCGGCTCCTTCATGAATGCCTAAGCAGGCGGTGGCTGCAGCTGCAATACAAGATACCGGGATGAAGAATGGTTGATGAGCTTCGTTTTAATCCGCCCTGCTTTATTTCGGAAAGTAAAAGAAAATAATAAGATGTTGAGAAATTACGACGAAGTGCATTTATATATATAGATAACTTCTTTCACACGAGTTCCATCATATTAAGGTTTCTCTCGATAAATCTTATTAGTCAAATAAATTCGCAGATTTTTTTTAAAAATTCAGACTTTGCCAAAAGAAAAAAGAATTTAGAACTGAAACACTTAAATATAATTTTAGACTCCCTTGTATAAAACAGTGAAAATCTTTTTAATTATAAAATTTGTTTTGTAAGCTATTTTTACCGCAAACGATTTCTTATTAAAATAATTCTGACTTCATACCTCTCAACACTTTATTTTCAGCCCATTTGCCAAAATGGCTACCAGCCGTAAATCGCACCTGCTAAGAACATTTTTTTTTAAATATCAGACTTTGTCAAAAGAAAAAACAATTCGGAATAGTTTTACTGAAACACTTAAATATAAATTTAGACTCCCTTGTATAAAACAACGACGAAAATCTTTTTACTTCTAAAATATGTTTCGTAAATTATTTTTACCGCAAA
>OU015490.1:58366897-58369397 GCA_907164885.2 Dolomedes plantarius
GTAAATTTGAATGAAAAGTATTGCACAATGTGATACAATATGTGTGAGGAATCTAGAAACTGAGCATCTTCGAAAAGCACTTGAAATACAATCTATACTCTCATTATTCATCTTCATATATATTAATGATGGTACAAAGAAGTTAGTTTTTCAAAATTGTTCCACGGCGAGATTTGAAAGAAAGACATTTAAAGAAAACTATTACTTTCATTATACATTTTCGTATTATATCCTAATTATCCTAATTAATCGTATTAACTTAGTTTTACTTATTTTATGGCATAGCAAGTAAACTTTAATGGAAATTATTGCAGTATGTGATATAGCATGAGGTATCTAGAGAGTAAACTTATACTCGGAGCTCTTGAAACACAATTTATACTTTCATGGCTCCATTTCATATGCATTAATGGTGGTACATACAAAGATAGTGTTTCAATAATTATCATACGGTGTGTTAAGAAAAAAGACAATTAATGAAGCATGTGTTATCCTCATCATACATTAATCAATTATATACAATTTTATTAACTTAGTTTTACATATTTTATGCCATAGTAAGTAAACTTAAATGCAAATATTGCACTTTGGGATACAACATGCGTGAGGAATCTAGAAATTGAACATCCTCGAAGAGCACTTGAAATACAATCTATACTTTCATTGCTCATTTTCGTAGGTGCTACAGACAAGATTGTTTTCCAGTACTTATTATACGGTCAGTTTAGGAAAAAAGACAATTAATGGAACAGATATTCATTATACGTTAATCACTTATATAACATTCATTAAATTAGTTTTACTTATTTTATAGCATATCAAGTAAACTTGAAAAGACATTATTGCAATATGTGATATAGCATACTTGAGGAATCAAGAAAATGAACATGTAGAAGAGCTCTTGAAATACAATTTATACTTTCATTGCTCATTTTCATATACTTTAATGGTGGAACGTACAAGATTTTTTTCTAATAATTATTATATGGTGACTTAGAAAAAAAGAATAGTAAAGACACATATTATTTTCATTAAACGTTAATTTATTATATTAAATTTTTACTTATTTTATGACATGCCAAGTAAATTTGAATGGAAATTATTGCACTATGTGGTATAACATATGCCAGGTATTTAGGAAATGATCACCTTCGAAGAGCTCTAGAAGGGCAAATTATACATTCATTGTTCCTTTTTTTAAAATGAATGGTAGTACATACAACATATTTTTTTAATAATTATTACAAGGTGATTTTTTAAAAAATCCAGCCTTTTGCATCTAAAGAAATATATATTATTTTTCTTATGTCTATCAATTATATACTATTTCCTTGCACCATTTTTCTATACATATCTTATATATATATATATATATATATATATATGTATATGTTATACATTATGTTCATTTCAGTTACAAAAGAGCAAAAAAACTATGAGATTTTACAGAAAACCCTTTATAACAGTTTAGCTGATTGATTTGCAAAGAAAAATTTCAAGGCAACTTTGTTTCTATTACTCCCACTTTAACCGATGACAATTCTGACTGAAAGTTTTTTAGTTTTATTATGAATAAAAGTTATTTTAGACACTTAGTGACGCACTCAAAATGTGAAAATAAAATGTGAGAGAAATGATGCAGAATCAATGATAACGTTAATAAATGAGATTAAAACTCGCCTACAAGTTTGGAAGATATTTTAACCAAAATGAAAATAAATATATTTGGGTTAGAAAAACTTGAATAACCTACATAACAATTAAAGTAATAATTATATTTTCAAGTGTAAGCTAAAGATAATCTAAATTACCAATAGAAATTATTCGGAAAATTATAGAGAGTGAAGTGGAAAGGTGATATAGAAGAATTGGAATGAATGAATCTTAATCATGAAAAATTGAAGTAAAAGGAAATAATTACTAATACTTTCACAAGGAGGACCGTAAATCGACTCCAGCTGCAGTAAACTAAAGCTTTAGCTGCAATAACCTAAGTTCAGAGGGCATAATGTAGAATGTATACAGAATGTTTATGGACAAACTATAAAAACTATTTAAGAATCCCAAAACAATGGAAAATTAAAATTGGTTTCTAAGAATGAATTTCTGCATACAAATTGATTTTAAAACTGGAAGCTGCAAATTCTAAACTCTCAAAAATTTATGGGATCAAACTTAAGGTTACTTTTAAATGACACTCTCGCTTCTAGAAAAGAAAACTGCAGTCAAATATCATTAACGAATATTTAGAAAAAAATCTCACGTGAAAAAGATTTTTTTATCATTTTCGAGTGATTTTCCCGAAAGGGAAATAAACGAAAAAAAATATTTTAAAAAATATTTAAATATATTTTTTAAAATATATAATTTTTTTAAGTATATTAAGTAATAAATCCACTAACAAAAATTTTCAATTATTTTACTTTTATAGAATAATAGCAAAATCCTCCAATATCTACTGATTCCAATATAAAAAGTAAATCAGTATGAAAAGCCAATA
>OU015490.1:58374397-58381147 GCA_907164885.2 Dolomedes plantarius
TTCTTCACGCTTTGAGATGAAACGGGTAATATCTCATATGTTTGCTATACATCAAAATAAGAAATTTATTACAAAATAAGAAGATATAAAAATCGTTTAACAATTAATTTTTTTAGTCGCTTGCTCCTCTAAATAAAGGTGCAAAAACACTTTCCAAAGAATAAATAATGAAGAATAAAAAATTGAAGTACGATTAAAACACTTTATTTGATTTTGTACCTATTTTATAAGTTTCGGTGTTTAGACACAGCTCAGATAAGTTTCCATACTATTGAGATAATAAAACTCTAAAGCATTTTACATCACTTATTTCATGCATTAGAAGAAGCTCTAATACTGTCTCTCATTTTCCATCAGCCGGGAATTAATTCTAACATTTGTGTGCGCGCATATATATAAGTGGATGCGCAGGTTAAATTTAAAGAGAACTTTTTCTTCAGCTGTGAACTAATCCGAGAGTTTGTGTGTGCTCGTATACGTAAGTGGATGGGCGGGATAAATTTAAAGAAAACTTTTTCTTCAGACGTGAATTAATTGGAGCATTTGTATGCAAGCATGTATACGTTTGTCGATATGCGGGATAAATTTAAAGAGAACTTTTCCTTCAGCTGTGAATTAATTCAACTATTTGTGTTGGCTCATATATTTGTTTGTGGATGCTCAGGGTAAACTTAAAGAGAACTGTTCCTTCAGCTGTGAATTAATCCGAGCATTTGTGTGTGCTCGTATATGTAAGTGGATGCGCGGGGTAAATTTAAAGAGAATTTTTTCTTCAGACGTGAATTAATTCAAGTATTTGTATGCACGCATGTATATATTTGTGGATATGCGGGAGAAATTTGAACAGAACTCTTCCTTCAACCGTGAATTAATTCGAGCATTTGTGCGGGCTTATATATATGTTTGTTGATCCGCAGGGTAAATTCAAAGAGAACTTTTCCTTCAACCGTTAATTAATTCGAGCATTTGTAAGGGCTTATATATCTGTTTGTGGATGAGCGGGGTAAATTTAAAAAGAACTTTTCCTCCAGCCGTTAATTTATTGGAGCATTTGTGTGCACGCATATATATGTTTGTGGAGGTGCGGGGTAAATTTGGAGAGAACTACCTAATTAGTTTTAAGAAGGAGATGGAATCGCTTGAAATATATACACGTAACGATTGGAGACGCTGTATGTAACATCCGCTGCTTACTGTGAGGTTAACCTAATATAGATACCAAGAATCTTGTAAATGTTTGCACTAGGAGGCTTTACACTTTATCTTTTATTTTCAGTTTTCAAAATCGTGTCTATCGAAATAAATCCAGCTTAAAATAGATGCGGGAACGTGTTTCAGACTGCAGTTGAATTTTTTTTTTTTTTTCAAACGGAAGCTATGTTTCATTGCCATGTTAGTTCCGCGTGACGTTTTGTTCCAAACCGATGTCATGTCTAAGACACGAGAGTGGTTTTAAGTGATATGGGAAAATTTATTATTGAAAAAGGAGTAGTATAAAAACTATAACTGGATTTTAAAAAGTTTTAAAATGTATAGCTCAGACTTACAATCGATTAATAAACAATGTGTCAAAACCTCTTCCTATAACCAAATTATTCCATAAATCTTTTAACTATAAACTCTTATCTTATTTTCCATGTTTTTATTAACTCTCTTTCTTGCTTATTTGTTTGTGTGTGTATTTGTCCCGTACAAATCTTGCAATCGATTTTTAACTAACTTCCCGACTAGCTAGACATTTAAAACTTTTAGAATAGCTCAGAAGACGATGGCAATGCATTATTTTAATACTTTTAGCCATCTTTAAGCAGGATTGAATACATTTTTAGTTAATTTTGTTTTGTAGACCCGGTGCAGCCATCTATCGACAGGGACGGGAACGAAAAGTTAAACGCAAGTTAACTTCCAATTAACTTCATTTTCTTTCAAGTTGATGGGATAATTCATCAAAAAATTTTTAAGAAAGTATTTATTAATACATAGAATTGTCAAATTTATATGATTCAACAGAAAATTTAAAAACATGGTATATAAAAAGTTCTTTTTATCTTGTAATTATTAAAAACTATTGCCATACTTTTGAGGAAATAAATGTACAACAATTACTTAGAAAAACCAATAACAGTGTTATTGGTTTTTCTAAATAATCAGTGTTAAGAACTGATTGAATAACTCAGTGTTAAGAATTGTTATACGAACCTGGGAATGGTTAGGACTTGAATAATTTTCAGAAAATTATTATTAGATATATTTTGCAGGAATAGACTGATCATTAAACGGGACCTTGGTCTCGGGGAAATACGAAAATTTCTCCGTAGGGAAATGACATCATCGTCTTAATCGACATTATATAAGACATATACTCTTAATCGACATTAAGGTTCATTAGTAGATCTTACAATATATACGTCCCGATGACGTCATTTTCTGTTAGGGAAAAGATAGTAACAGCTTTCTTGACTTCACTCAGTGGAACACCGTGCAAAGGAGTACTGAAAACTATAACAAATATTTCACGATGATCAAACACCATAGCCCAATATCATGTTGTATACAATTAAATTGTCATTAACAAGAAATGCTGTAAACCTTCCAATTGTCAAATTATTCTTTGATATAGATAGATAAATTTATTTATATTTAACTATACATCTTCCCGAAAACCATTGCGAAACTTTCTTGATATATTCCTGGTCCTCACCATGTAGGAAGGTCTTTAAAATTTTTAAAGATATATGCCACAGTTTTTGAGAGTCGTTACTTGAACTTATGTTACTTAACAGATGGTATTTTAGATTCATACTTTTATAAATGATATTCCATCTCATAACATACAACCACTGGTTATTTGCCGAAAGAAAACTATATGCTTCTCAGAAAAAGTCACGTTCGTACCTCTATAAATGGCATTCCTTCCCAAAGCACACAGCCAAAGGTCATTACTGTCGACATTTTTTTTCGCTAATGTTAAAACTAAATGCCATGAAATTTCTCGAAACCATCGTGCAGAAAGTATTTAAAATTATTGAGGATACATATCTCTGAAGTGTATCCTCTGATATGTTTTCTGAGATCGTTACTTGAAAACCTACCTTAAAATCTTTATATGTGTTTCAACAAAAAATACGCTGACAAAGCCTTGATTTGTTAAATAAAATGCAAGAAGAAACAAGGTTTATTTGTGGTTCTCAACTGAGAAGAATTTTTAGTTATCCTGGGTGTTTTGTCTCGCTATTTAATTCGTATCAGTGCATACGCATAGGTATGGTAAGGATTTATGGTTTGGTTTGATTTAGTTTGGAGTGCTGCGGTAAACTTAAGCTACATGAGGGTTAATTAAACCGGGACCTACTGCTTAAGGCGATAATGGACCTTCAGATTGACAAAAATATGTCCTCAAAACGATTTTTTTTTCTTTCAGAAAATGATTCTGCAACTCATCAGCTTTAAATTTTAAAAAAAATATGTTGATCCTATCATTATTAACCGAGTTATAAGTATTTTTTTCAAACGTAAACAATGGAAATGTTAAACAATGGAAATGTTAGTCAAATTAAAACTTTAAATGTCATTTTCTCAAAACAAGTTTTCATGTCGTTTCGGTAAGTTCAAAATGTTCCATGCGTCATAATTTTTCTTGAATTTTCATAAAATTTCATAAAATGATTATTTATATATGTTAGAATAAAACTTAGTAATCAATTCATTATACTATTTTAAACAACTTAAAATTTTTAGAATAAAAAATATTTTTTTGGATAAAATTTTGCATAAAATGACCTATTTTTATCGATTTCTTTTCTAGTTTTTAGAAATATGACTGTAAATCAAATATTGCTACTAACTTTTATTATAACTATATAAAGCTAGCTTAAGAGAGAAAATTAGATATCTGAGACAAAAATTAATGCGCGTGGAGCATTTTTAAATAGAGTAATTAACAAACTGATTTTAATTAATATCTTAATTAATTACATTCTGATTTTTTATTTTAATTTAGAATTTCCATCTCTAAACAATACTGTATAAGTATACAAAATTTCATAGCAATTGATTAATAAATAAATAAAAAGTTTTTCATGGTCCATTGTCGACTTAAGGCCGATTCCGAACCGCTACAAACGTCCATGGCAAGGGTAGGACTCGAACCCGCAGACTTTGGTACGGAATGCCAGCGCCCTAGCCATTCGGCCGTTGTCCGGAAAATGATTTAAGGAATACCACTGTTGATTCTAATAGTCAGAGCATAACATTTAATCAGAACTGGTACTGGATACAAGTAGGTCGTTCAAGATTTGAGATCGATTTCTTTGAAGCAATATCCGAATATAAATCCCAAATCCCTCAAAAGTATTTTGAACCAACACATTTCCCCCGTTCGGTCGCTAGTACAGAAAACTCCTCATTTTTATTTTGTAATAAAATTCGTCGTAACTACAAGTCAAAAAATAATATTTTGTCAAAAAACTGTTATTTGGTACAAGATTACACTTCAAAAGTTCCACTTGCTTTTTATTAATACTCAAAAATATATGTTCTTTTTAATGCGTAAAGCTTTAGTTTCCATTTTTATCATTGTTTTTATTAACTCGGTTTCTTGTTTGTGTGTGTGTGTGTGTGTTTGTCCGGTACAAATCTTGCAATCGATTTTTAACTAATTTCCCGACTAGCTAGACATTTGAAACTTTTAGAATAGCTCAGAACACGATGACAATCCATTATTTTAATACTTTTAGCCATCTTTAAGCAGCATTGAATTCATTTTCAGTTAATTTTGTTTTGTAGACTGGTGCAGCCATCTATCGACCGGGACGGGAACGAAAAGTTAAACGCAAGTTAACTTCCAATTAACTTCATTTTCTTTCAAGTTGACGGGATTATTCATCAAAATAATTTTTTAAAAGTATTTATTAATACATAGAATTGTCAAATTTATATGATTCAACAGAAAATTTAAAAACATGGTATATAAAAAGTTCTTTCTATCTTGTAATTATTTTGCTGATGCTTTTCTTAATTTACGATAAAAATACTAAAGTTTCAAAAATAAACTCAGTAAAATAGATCATTACCTTTCATCAAAATCAGTATAGGCAAAACGTGCTATATTAACAAAAATATGTAAGCAGGGGGATTTAACATGTAACGAAATTTATGATCTTTTCACATCCTTTTTAAAATTAAAGTTGTTTTTTCTAACAAAATTTATAATTTTCAGGTTTTTTCGGAGTCACCCGTGGGACAGATTCGATGAAAAAGTAATGCCGGACATAGCTGCAGGAATTCGCCTGAAGTTCCACCAACTTGAGGGCCCAGGAAACAAACCCTGCGAATCGTTGACTGCTCAGAAGTAGTGTTTGAGGAATCTTCTACAGTTTTAATTCCTTTGAAATATTATTTATTTTTCAGTTTTCATATGAATGAAAGCTTTCTTTACTTTTAGGTATGATCCATTTTTGGAAAGAATGATGTCAAACCAGTATAAATATTTCCAAAAAAAAATCAGAAGTTTAGAATACAGTTCTTTAAAAGAATGAAATCACTGAAAATTTCATGTTTTTTTTATTTATTATTTAATTTTTTATTATCTATCTAATATTTTCAAATATGTAGGTTATGTCTAATTTAAAAGCCGTACCTGTAAACTTTTTATAAATATGTTGAGATTCGTTGTACGAAGAGAGTAAAAAAGCAAAACAAAGCTTCGTAATTTTTCATGTAACTGTGAATCCCATGCAAGCAGTGTTGCCAACCTCTAAGATGCCCCCCCCCCCCCCCCCCCCTAGTGCCATCACGAAATCCCTCTGCTCCCCCCTAACACCAATTTGAGATCACCCTAGACCTTCCTAAAAAAATGTTCTGGTTCCAAATGGGCATCCTGTTTGAGAGATAAATTGAAATAAATAGAAAATACATACTTACATAATGAAAAGGAGGTTTATTTACATTTGACATATGTATGGAACTTATGATCTAATAAAAAATACGCGTCTCGATTGCTCAAAATATTAAAAAATGTCCCCCCCCCCACACAAAATACCCCTAAAAAATGTGGCTCCTAAAAACACCCCTTTTCATCTAACTTACCCCAAAATTTAGGGGGGAAAACCCCAAGTTGGCAACACTGCATGCAAGAGCTATGGAATTTCGATTTTCATATGTTAGCTCTTTATGGCTGATTCTATGAAAATTATTTAACCTGCAAAATTATTATATTCAAATGAGAGACAGTTCTTGTTTGAATTCCGTGGAGAACGTCCAATGGATAGTGCAAAAATATTATTTGCGTATCGTTTATCAATTTATCAAAATTTTAAAAGACGGTTACCACTTAGTAATTACAGAACACACACAATAGCGTTGTAACTGTCACACCTGCAACTCTTACTACAGGTTCAAAATCAAAATCAGAGGAACATTCCCAATAACCACCTGTTGGAAGGATCTGAGATATTACGTGTCATTATAGGAGTCATTACAATAAAACATGACATTACGAGTTATTACAATAAAAACGAAAGGCTATTGAATCTTTAAGTAAGTGTCTTCAACTTAAATAAGTTGCATCCCTCATGTACCTGTTAGAGGTTCTTCTTGTGCTGAGATGTTACGACACATTTGTGAAATTCGTGGTAAGCTGTTTCTTCTGTAAACATTATGAAAGACTATATTGCTGTTTTTGGATAATTGAGTTATTAATATCGACTAAGTAAGTTCATTTTGCTTCCATCTTATAAAAGTTACAAAAAG